>JAKOGI010001359.1:225000-252530 GCA_029747015.1 Carnegiea gigantea
GACATAGCCAATAGTAGCCACGTTAAATAGGAGGTTTTGAGGCGAACAGGCGAAGCTTAGTGAGGTATTGATCGTCCCTACACTACATGATATTCATAACACTCATATGCTTCTACTAATTGTTTTATTGATGCATGTTATAATACTATGTGGATTCTCTTTGATTACTTGAAACCTATTCTTAAATTATGAATCCCTATAGCCCTAAGCAAAAATATCCTAAATGCTTAATAGATAAAGCCCTTGAAAGATGTAAGCAAGAACATGAGAACACAGAGTTCTTAATTCAAGTCAAAGAGACCCTTATGCAAACTATTCAAAGAGGATGAGAAGCCCTTAGTTCTGATTTCTTTAATGAACTCCTCATCCTAGAAGATGGAGAAATTGTTATACCTAGTCCTAGAGCTATTCTTGAACATGAAGAAAGACATCATGTTAACTCTTTGGAACAACAAAAACATTTGTTGTATGAGATTAAAGAAGCTTGTGCAGCTTTAGATAATGCTGCTAGAAAGCATGAACAAAGTTACGATTATAAGTTTCAAAGATTAATGAAACATCAAAAGTTGATTAAGCAAAAAAAGCTTAACAATAATTCTGCATCCAGTAGTTATAATGTTTAAAGAACTTTGGAAAAAGATCTGCCGTAAATGGTATTAAAGCCATACGCCACGTCTCAAAACCAACGAGACCTACCAAGATGCCTAGAAGAACATCCTACAACAAGCCGAATTGGCCAACGAAGTTTGGTATGTAGAAATGGTTCTAGTAAGCCCAGCTAGAGATTCACTAACTAGTCTTAGTGATGGATAAAGCTAGTACTAGTACTGATGTTCCACATAAGGAATTATGGAAAACCCCATTAATAGGACAAATGATAGATGCCAAATTGGATAGCATCTACGAAGGATTAGGAGAGATCCAGAAATTAGTCTTAGATAGGACTAAAAGCAAAGATGAACAAAGAATTATATGGAGGAGAGTACACTTCAATGCATCTTGCGACCCGACCAAGCCAGGATATCCATCCATAAGTAATATGGTTAGAATATTCTATTCCTTAGAAGAAGTCGAGAAGGAATATGACCAAGCAAATTCCGAAGAAGAGGAAGAGATTCTGGGAAGAATCAATGAGCTCCAATTACAGTGTAACATGGAGACATCAAGAGAATCCCAAACCTTAATTGTACCAGAATCAGCAGGATCTGGAAGTGGAGCGCCTGAAGCGCATCCAGAAACACAGACCAACTATGATAGACATATGGCCAGTAGTGACGATGAAGAATCACAATGTTATCGCTACAGACATGAACCTACTAGGACTAGAAGAATAAGAGGAAGACACTTATTCCCAGATCCCGGACATGCATATCCTTTAACAAATGCCGGAGCAGTATTAAATATCAAGTGCATTGCGAACCAAGGTGAGGTGATAAAAGAATGTGTTAAAGCCTTACTTATTTACCAAGGGGTAACAAGAACAGAAGGTGACCCTCTAAAAACCTTCATCCCAATAACCTTAAGTGGAAAAGTCGTTGATTGGTTTACAGCACTACCGGAAGCGACTAAAGGTCTATACCTAGGAGGTACAACTACCAATGATGCCAAAACCATCATTAACACTATCGAAAATGAAATTCGCCGAGAGTTTTTGGGAGAAGATTATGCCCAACATCACTTAAACGAAAAGCATATAAAGAAACAAAAGTATCTAACAATGCTATACAATTTACAAATATGTGATATCAATTATTTTGATGCCTATGTTTGTGAATTCAAGAAATATTATTACAAAGCTGAAGTATTCTGAGCCACTCAAAACTCATTAAACTTCCATAACGATATGTTTTTCACAAAGCTACCATATCCATGGAGCGATTTAACTTTCAGCAAGAGGAAAGCATCAGACAGACCTGAAAGAACAGATACGTTAGGGGCACGTATCGAATTCGCTAGAATCACACTAGCATTCACACTAGCATGTGAATGTGAAAAAGAATTTAAGCGGTAAAAGCTCCAGAAATATCAGAAGAAGCTAAAATGCAAAGACCAAATGTATTTCCCAAGCAAATTTGGTTGTTATCCAGACAAGCCTAAAAAGAAAAAGAAATTTAAGGCAAAAAAGAAAAAGGGTAAACAGGTTAAGAAAACCCCTAAACCTTTTAAAAAGAAGAAAAAATTCTTTAAAAAGAAGAATAAAAAGGAAACTATAAAACCTACATCAAAGCAGATATAGAAACAAGATTGCAGATGTTGGAATTGCAACAAAAAAAGACATTTCGCCAACGAATGCCCAAAACAGCTTAATTGCGCAGGAACTTATTCTAATGAGTCGTTTGAGCAACTTGCAGGATACGAAGAAGTATCATACTCTGACATTGAATCAGAAGACGAGATCCTCGTATTCACTTACTTAAGTAGCTCTGACAATAATAAGTTAGATGACTGAGCATGAGCAATATAATGAAGCAGAAGCTTCATGTATGTATTCTCTAGAAGTACTTTTTGATAGGAAAAAATATCAAAAAATCACGAACAAAAATATGAAAATCGAACCACATGAAGGATTTCGAAAAAACTTTCTTGAAATATTCAAAAGAAGGAATATTCAGTATTTTGGTACTAACGTCCAAGAACAACCTATAACAGGGCATATTACAGCCGGACAGGTTGAGTTACCATTAATTACCTTGGGGCAGGTAAAACGAAAAATTAGGGATATTCCGAAAAAGGATCGACATAAAAACGGTTATATCCATATTGGAGTAGTTCGTATCCATGTTAAAGCTAGTTTTCAGAAAGGACTAGACACCCCTATCATTATTACGCTTATGCATAACCGCATAGTCAACAGAGCAGAAGCTCTCATCGGTATCCTTAGAGGAAATCTAATTTACCAAAAACTAGGATTTACTACTTATCCCGGTTATGGTATTCCTATCAGAGATTTAGACACAAACCGTGCTCTTAATCTTTTTTATAACTTTCAACGAACAGACTTATTGGATAGTCTACACCATTCCTCCTTTACCATCTATACAATAGTTAGTTACATGCTTAGTAATACTCATATGATTGACAAATTTCTCGATAAAGAAGACATCGAGATCGATGACATCTTTTCTGATGTTTGTGAAATCCAAAACGTTTCACACTCTTTCATTCCCCAGTTACGACCAAATTTCGAAATTGATATTCAACAAAAGCCCCTTATAGACAGAAGGCTTAGTTTCCCTAGACGATATTTTATCGATGGCACAATTCTTAGACTCCATCCTACGAACACTATAGACCGGTCATTGATATCCAAACTAGCAATATCCTAGCTAGTGACAAAAATGTACATCACCAAATGGTGTGATAGCCTAATTTGGATCAATCCAACTCTCCAACAAAATTATGTTTGTCGTGACTTATATCCACAAATCCAAGACCATAAAATCTCTTATGTTCCTATTCTTCTGGGATCAACCGAAAAGATTATTAGGAATGCGATTCCTAACCGAGACTACCTATATTTTAAGGGATTGTCATCAAAATTGGCTTGAAGGAGAGCTTTGACTTCGTCTTCAAGGCGAAACTCTAAGGCCTTTTAGGTTATGTGCAATGCTCTGATCAGCTTTGCTAGTGTGTTTGGCTTAACTTGCCATCGTTTTCGCTTAACTTTGGAGGCGTTATCACCATGTTGGCTGCACGATGTAACGGAAATGTTGGTGCGCATAGTGGGATTGGTGAGGATTGTAGATGTAATCTAATGCCCACATGGGGTAAGGAATCTAATCTGATGATGGTTAGAGCAATATTCCTGAAATCATTTAAGAAAATCAACACCCAAAGGGATGTTATAAGTAGCATCCTTGGTGCTTAGATGACAATTGTGGGTAGGGGCATGATTTTATGTGTCCATGTAGTAGTGTCATGAATGGCGATGAATTGGCCAAAAACTGCTTTGGTTAATTTGGTGATTTGTCCAGATGTAACCACCACTTGGAGTGGCTTTCGGAGGTCCTTCCAATATCGCTCTGGATAGAAGTAAGCTGAGATCATAGTGACATCTGAACCTGTGTTGCTCATGGCATGAAACCATTCGAGCTTGTGATGTCTGTAAACAAGCTCAACTTTTATGTAAGGAACCCTAATCATTGGTTCGAATGGCTTGAATGAGGGAACCATTGAGTTTAATGGTTAACACCTGCTCGGTTAGAGAATAGGTAGTCTCGGTTAGGAATCGCATTCCTAATAAGAGATCAGCCTTTGTATTAAAAGGGTCAGATTGAATGTGAATAATCTTTTCGGTTGATCCGAGAAGAATAGGAACATAAGTGATTTTATGTTCTTGGATTTGTGGATATAAGTCACGACCAACATAATTTTGTTGGAGAGCTGGATTGATCCAAACCAGACCATCACACCATTTGGTGATGTACATTTTTGTCGCTAGCTGGTATATTGCTAGTTTGGGTATCGGTGACTGGTCTACGGTATTTGTAGGATGGGGTCGAAGAATTGTTCCATCGATAGAATATCGTTTGGGGAAACTAAGCCTTCTGTCTATGAGGGGCTTTTGTTGAATATCAATTTCACATTCAGGTCGTAACTGGGGAATGAAAGAGTGTGAAACATTTTGTATTTCACAAACATCAGAAAAGATGTCATCAATCTTGATGTCTTCTTTATCGAGAAATTTCTTAATCATATGAGTGTTACTAAGCATGTAACTGACTATTGTATAGATGGTAAAGGGGGAATGCTGTAGACTATCCAATAAGTCTGATTCATTGAAAGTTCTAAAAAAGATTAAGAGCATGGTTTGCGTCTAAATCTTTGATAGGAATACCATAACCGGGATAAGTAGTAAATGATGGTTTTGGCATCATTGGTTGTACCTCCTAGGTATTGTCCTTTAGTCTCTTCCGATAGTGCCGTAAACTAGTCAGCGACTTTTCCACTTAAGGTTAATGGGATGAAGGTTTCTAGAGAGTCATCTTCTGTTCTTATTACTCCTTAGTAAATGAGTAAGGCTTTAACCCATTTTTTTACAACCTCATCTTGGTTTGTAACGCAGTTGATGTTTAATACTGCTCCGGCATTTGTTAATGGATATGAATGTCCGGGATGTGGGAATAGCTGTCTTCCTCCTATTCTTCTAGTCCCAGTAGGCTCACGTCTGTAGCGATAACGTTGTGATTCTTCGTCGTCACTACTGGCCATATGACTATCAAGTTGGTCTATGTTTCTGGATGTGCTTCAGGCGCTCCACTTCTAGATCCTGCTGATTCTGGTATGATTAAGGGTTGGGATTCTCCCGATGTCTCCATGTTACACTTTAATTGGAGCTCATTAATTCTTCCTAGGATCTCTTCCTCTTCTTTGGAATTTGCTTGGTCATATTCCTTCTCGAGTTCTTCTAAGGAATAGAATGTTCTAACCATATTACTTATGGATGGATATTCTGGCTTGGTAGGGTCGCGAGATGGATTCAAGTGTACTCTCCTTCGTACAATTCTTTGTTCATCTTTGCTTTTGTCCTATCTAAGACTAATTTCTGGATTTCTCCCAATCCTTCGTAGATGCTATCTAGTTTGGCATCTATTATTTGTCCTATTAATGGGGTTTTCTATAATTCCTTGTAAGGAACGTCTGTACTAGAGCTGGCTTTATCCATCACTTAGACTAATGGATGAGTCTCTAGCTGGACTAGCTAGGGTCGTCTCTACATACCAAACTTCGTTGGCTAATTCGGCTTGTTGCAGCATATACTTCCAAGCACCTTGGTAGGTCTCGTTGGTTCTGAGTCATGGCGTATGGCTCTAATACCATTTACGGCGGATCTTTTTCCAAAGTTCTTTAAACATTAGAACTACTGGATGCGGAATCATTGTTAAGCTTTTTCTGCTTAATCGACTTTTGATGTTTTATTAACCTTTGAAACTTGTAACTGTAACTTTGTTTATGCTTTCTAGCAGCATTATCTAAAGCTAAACAAGCTTCTTTAATCTCAGACAACAAATATTTTTGTTGTTCTATAGAATTAACATGATATCTTTCTAAATGTTCAAGAATAGCTCTAGGGCTAGGTATAATAATTTCTCCATCTTCTAGGATGAGGGGTTCATTAAAGAAATCAGAACTAAGGGCTTCTCGTCCTCTTTGAATAGTTTGCATAAGGCTCTCTTTGACCTGAATTAAGAACTTTGTGTTCTCCTGTTCTTGCTTACATCTTTCGAGGGCTTTATCGATTAAGTATTTAGGATATTTTTGCTTAGGGCTATAGGGATTCATAATTTCAGGATAGGTTTCAAGTAATCAAAGAGAATCCACCGTAGTATTAAAACATGCATCAATAAAGCGATTAGTAGAAGCATATGAGTGTTGTGAATATCATATAGTGAAGGGACGATCAATACCTCACTGAGCTTCGCCTGTTCGCCTCAAAACCTCCTGTCTAACGTGGCTACTATTGGCTATGTCAAAGGTACTCCAGATCTTCTTCTACGTGATGATATTGAGAACACAGATATGCGAGAACTAATAATTTTATTGATAGGAATAATATTACAAGGATCTCATGATCACTCTACTCCCTAAGGGAGTTTCACTCTTTATACATGAGTGCTTCTCTCTCCCGTTTTCCCTCCCCCTTTTCTCGTTGAGAAGGATTACCTTGTTTGGACTCCTTAAGCATCTAGATACAACATCTATAGTGTAATAATGTGGCTGCTTTTATTGTAGTGCTATAGTGTTATAGTACAATAATTGTTCTACTTTTTACTGTAGAGCATCTACTTTTATAGATAGTGGAATCTGCTTTTCCTGTAGCATATGTTTTTATGTAATAATTGAACTGCCTTTTTCTGCAGCTTCATCTTCACCATTGATAGTGCGGTAATAATTGAGTCTTATCTTGTCTCAGAGAATCTCCTTTTGCTATTGGAGGGTCCATTCTCGCATCTATTATTCAATTCGTAATGGGAAAATGCAACATCCAGGCGTCTTATGCGCGTGGATTAGACCACAAAGGTGGACACGTGTTTGGTGACTTTCTGGCACTCGGCAAGAGCTGATATGACTGATTCCTGAGCTTATCTTATTGATGGCATCGAATCTAGGCGCGCAGTTCCCTTTAACAAAGATGAAAATATAGCTCGGTGAATTTCATAGGAAACCTTTGTTGGTTTCTCGGATATGTTGTAGCTTCCGAGTAATGACAGCGAATCCTGCTGCTGTTCAGTTACAGATCCAAGTTTCATAGACTGTAGGAACTTGTAGTGCCTTGTTCTTATTGAACTTGGTATTAGCTTCGTTAGGGGTACAAAGTTGCATAATCATCCACCCTGGTACTGGTACGGGATGGACTTCTGGACTTGTAAATAGTAATTTTAGGACTACCATATCTGATTTTGAGGTTTTACAGAATTTTTTAACCGCCTCGATGATAGACTTATGCATTCCAAGAATTTCTCGATTGCCTAGAGAACTAGTAATACTCCCATAGTAGCTATAGATTACTGCTTTGGTGACATCATCCATGTTGCTTCCTGCAAGAAAACGAAGTCTAGGATATATTCCAGATGTGTCGATGATTCGACTACCAGTATTTTGGGCTGTATATACCCAAAAGGTATAGGAACTATATTGTTCCAGGGTTAAAGCCTTTTACATGGCCGGTGCTTGTAGAGGCTTTAACGTCTTTGGGCCGATGAGTGTGAATTCCTTTTCATCCGTTTCGGATGTCTTAGATGACATTTGGGTCTTGCCCTTCGTTTGGAAGGTAAACTAAGATGTGCCTTCTATAGACAAGAAATTGACTCCTTCTTGGAGGGTTTTTGCTCTTTGACAAGCTTGAAGAAAGGTCTGATGAGTGTCCTCATCCATTTCAATGGCTTGTAGTGCCATAATTTCGTCCAAGCTTGATAAGGATTGCGTAATTCAAGGATGCACCTCTTGATGAGTTACCTGATGAATTTCTGTTACCCTTTCATAGGCAATGCAGAGTTCATGGATGGCCATTTCAAACAGGACTTTGATGTCCTTAGGTTCTTTGTCACATTGTCTGAACCATTTGCTTCCCTGCTAAGAAAATTAGCAAGATGGTTATTCTTACCCTTGATATGTTCAACATCAAACTGATACTCTTGAAAGTATTGCTGCCAACGATGGCGTCTTTTGTATTCTGGAGTATAAGGTAGCTTAAAAAATATATGCCTTGACATTAGTATTGTCCATTCTTACTAAGAATTTAACTGGTAATATAAAGATATGGAATTTAGCGAAGTTACGCTGTAATGCAAGTAATTCCTTTTCATTACTATGGTAATTAATTTCTGCTGGTTTAAACCATCCATTAGCATATCTATAGATATGTTCTTTTTCGTCACCCTTTTTGGCTTTGAGAACTCCTCCCCAATACTTGTTTGAAGCATCAGTTTCTACTATTAACTTGTCACCTTGCTCGGGGATAGCTAACTTGGGTAGATTAGAACAGAGTTTTTTGAGCTGCTACCTCAGACTCGTATGGTAGTCTTCCCACTGTTGGTTCATTCGCTTTTTTAGCAGATCTTGTAAAGGGCCTCTCATCTAGGATAAGTTTGAGATAAAATCACTAATGTAATTAATACATCCCAAAAACCTTTCTACATGTTTTCAGTCGGTTAGTTTGTCTGGAAAATTGATATTTTTTCACAAACATGAGGTAGCATTTCTATACCTTGTTGATCAATCCTGAGACCTAAGAACTCAATTTGTTCTTTAGCTATCTCTGCCTTCTTTGCAGATAAGATTAGACCATGATCACGGCTTTTCTTAATAAATTTCATCAAATGCATAGCATGATCTGTGATGTTAGATGAAAAGATAAGTATATCATCAACATATACAAGACACAAGTCTGAGTATTCATTGAAGATACTGTCCATTCTTCTTCGGAAGATCTGTGGGGCATTTTTCAATCCTATTGGCATGACATTCCGGATGTACTGTCCTTGCGGAGTACTGATTGCTGTTAGGAGTTTAGCTAATTCTTTGAACTTGATCTGATAAAAACCTGATTTACAGTCAAACTTTGAAAACTATTTTTTGTTAGGGTTTTGTTAATAGGAAGTTCCTTGTTAGGAAGAAAGTAACCGTCAAAGATGATTAACTCGTTAAGTCTTTTATAATTAATGACCATATGTGGTTTTCCTTGCTTTTATTCTAAGTGGTTGTTTACCATAAAAGCTGGACTACTGTGAGGACTCTTGTTGTCTTTTGTACTCTTGAAGGCTAATCTTCTCTTCAAGTTCTCGAAGCTGGATTCTGAATTCTTGTTCATCTATTTGACTATATCACATTGGCTTGACGCGTACGATAGAATGAGCCTCTTTTAGCTGGATGTCAGCATAAGACTTATCTTTATCCCAATATTTTAAGGGATTATCATCAAAATTGGCTTGAAGAAGAGCCTTGACTTCGTCTTCAAGGCGAAACTCTAAGGCCTTTTGGGTTATGTGCAATGCTCTGATCAGCTTTGCTGGTGTGTTTGGCTTAACTTGCCATCATTTTTGCTTAACTTTAGAGGGGTCACCACCATGTTGGCTGCGCAGTGTAAAGGAAATGTTGGTGCGCATATTGGGATTGGCGAGGACTGTAGACGTAATCCAATGTCCACATGGGGTAAGGAATCTAATATGATGATTATTAGAGCAATATTCCTTGAATCATTTGAGGAAATCAACACCCAGAAGGATGTTATAACTGGCATCATTTGGTGCTTGAACGACAACTATGGTTAGGGGTATGATTTTATGTGCCCCTCTAGAGTGTCATGAATGGCGATGAATTGGCCAAAAACTACTTTGGTCAATTTGGTGATTTGACCAGATGCAACCACCACTTGGAGTGGTTTTCAGAGGTCCTTCCAATATTGCTCTGGATAGGCGCGGACTGAGACCATAGTGACATCTGAACCGGTGTCAATAATGGCATGAAACCATTCGGGTTTGTGATATTTGTAAACAAGCTCAACTTTTACGTAAGGAACCTCAATCATTGGTTCTAATAGCCTGAATGAAGGAACCATTGAGTTTAACGGTTAACACCTGCTCGGTTAGAGAATAGGTAGTTTCAGCTAGGAATCGCATTCCTAACAAGAGATCAGCCTTTGTTTTAAAAGGGTCAGATTTTAATGCGAATAATCTTTTCGGTTGATCCGAGAAGAATAGGAACATAAGAGATTTTATGTTCCTGGATTTGTGGATATAAGTCACGACCAACATAATTTTGTTGGAGAGCTGGATTGATCCAAATCAGACTATCACACTATTTGGTGATGTACATTTTTGTCACTAGCTAGTATATTGCTAGTTTGGGTATCAGTGACCGGTCTACGGTATTCGTTGGATGGAGTCTAAAAATTGTGCCACTGATAGAATATCATCTGGGGAAACTAAGCCTTCTATCTATGAGGGGCTTTTGTTGAATATCAATTTCCCAATCCGGTCGTAACTGGGGAATGAAAAGAGTGTGAAACGTTTTGTATTTCACAAACATCAGAAAAGATGTCATCGATCTCAATGTCTTCTTTACCGAGAAATTTGTCAATCATATGAGTGTTATTAAGCATGTAACTGACCATTGTATAGATGGTAAAGGGTGAATGATGTAGACTATCCAATAAGTCTGTTCGTTGAAAGTTATAACAAAGATTAAGAGGACGATTTGTGTCTAAATCTCTGATGGGAATACCATACCAGGATAAGTAGTAAATCTTAGGTTTTGGTACATTAGGTTTCCTCTAAGGATACCAATGAGAGCTTCTGCTCTATTGGCTATGCGGTTATGCATAAGCGTCATAATGATAGGGGTATCGAGTCCTTTCTGAAAACTAGCTTTAATATGGATACGAACTGCTCCAAAACGGATATAACCGATTTTATGTCGATCTTTTTGGGGAGTATCCCTAATTTTTCGTTTTACTTGCTCCAAGGTAATTAATGGTTACTCAACCTGTCCGGCTGTAATATGCCTTGGTATAGGTTGTTCTTGGATGTTAGTACAAAAATACTGAATATTCCTTCTTTTGAATATTTCAAGAAAGTTTTTTCGAAATCCTTCATGTGGTTCGATTTTCATATTTTTGTTTATGATTTTTTGATATTCTTCCAGGTCCAAAAGTATTTCTTTAGAATACATACCTGAAGCTTCTACTTCATAATGTTGCTCATGCTCAGTCGTCTGACTCATTGTCGTCAGAGCTACTTAAGTAAGTGAATACGAGGATCTCGTCTTCTGATTCAATGTCGAAGTATGATACTTCTTCGTATCTTGCAAGTTGCTCAAACAACTCATTAGAATAAGTTCCTGTGAGATTAAGCTATTTTGGGCATTCGTTGGCGAAATGTCCTTTTTCATTGCAATTCCAGCACCTACAATCTTGCTTCTGTATTTGCATTGATGTAGGTTTTGTAGCTTCTTTTTTGTTCTTCTCTTTAAAGACTTTTCTCTTCTTTTTAAAAGGTTTAGGGGTTTTCTTAACCTGTTTACCCTTTTCTTTTTTGCCTTAAATTTCTTTTTCTTTTTAGACTTGTCTGGATAACAACCAAATTTGCTTGGAAAATACATTTGGTCTTTGCATTTTAGCTTCTTCTGATCTTTGTACAGCTTTCGCCGCTTAAATGCTTTTTCACATTCATATGCTAGTGTGATTCTAGCGAATTCGATACGTGCTCCTAACGTATTTGTTCTTTTAGGTATGTCTGATGCTTTCCACCTGCTGAAAATTAAATCGCTCCATGGATATGGTAGTTTTGTGAAAAACATATCATTATTGAAATTTAACGAGTTTTGAGTGGTTGAGAATACTTCAGTTTTTAATAATATTTCTCAAATTCACAAACATAGGCATCAAATAATTGATATCACATATTTGTAAATTATATAGCATCATTAGATACTTTTGTTTCTTTATACGCTTTCTTTTTAAGCGACGTTGGGCATAATCTTCTGCCAAAAATTCTCGTCGAATTTCATTTTCAATTGTGTTTATGATAGTTTTGGCATCATTGGTAGTTTCACCTCCTAGGTATTGTCCTTTAGTCTCTTCCAGTAGTGCTGTAAACCAGTCAGCGACTTTTCCACTTAAGGTTAATGGGATGAAGGTTTTTAGAGAGTCACCTTCTGTTCTTGTTACTCCCTGGTAAATGAGTAAGGCTTTAACCCATTCTTTTATCACCTCTTCTTGGTTTATAACGCAGTCGATGTTTAATACTGCTCCAGCATTTGTTAAAGGATACGTATGTCCGGGATGTGAGAATAAGTGTCTTCCTCCTATTCCTCTAGTCCTAGTAGGCTCATGTATGTAGCGATAATGTTGTGATTCTTCATCGTCACTACTGGCCATATGACTATCATAGTTGGTCTGTGTTTCTGGATGCGCTTCAGGCGCCCCACTACCAGATCCTGCTGATTCTGATACAATTAAGGGTGATTCTCTCGATGTCTCCATATTTGCTTGGTCATATTCCTTCTCGAGTTCTTCTAAGGAATAGAATGTTCTCACCAGATTACTTATGGATGGATATCCTGGCTTGGTCGGGTCGCAAGATGGATTGAAGTGTACTCTCCTCCGTATAATTTTTTGTTCATCTTTGCCTTTTGTCCTATCTAAGACTAATTTCTGGATTTCTCCTAATCCGTCGTAGATGCTATCTAGTTTGGCATCTTTAGTTTGTACTATTAATGGGGTTTTCTATAATTCCTTATATGGAACATCAGTACTAATACTAGCTTTATCCATCACTAAGACTAGTTAGTGAATCTCTAGCTGGGCTTACTAGAACGGTTTCTACATACCAAACTTCGTTGGCTAATTCGGCTTGTTGTAGGATGTTCTTCCAAGCATCTTGATGTGTCTCGTTGGTTCTGAGACATGCTACATGGCTCTGAACCATTTACGGCGAACCCTTTTCCAAAGTTCTTTAAACATTAGAACTACTAGATGCGGAATTATTGTTAAGCTTTTTCTGCTTAATGAACTTTGATGTTTCATTAATCTTTGAAACTTGTAATTGTAACATTGTTTATGCTTTCTAGTAGCATTATCTAAAGCTAAACAAGCTACTTTAATCTCGGACAACAAATGTTTTTGTTGTTCTATAGAATTAACATAATATCCTTCTTCATGCTCAAGAATAGCTCTAGGGCTAGGTATAACAATTTCTTCATCTTCTAGGATGAGGGGTTCATTAAAGAAATCAGAACTAAGAGCTTCTCATCCTCTTTGAATAGTTTGCATAAGGGTCTCGTTGACCTGAATTAAGAACTCTGTGTTCTCCTGTTCTTGCTTACATCTTTCTAGGGCTTTTCAATTTCTCCATCTTCTAGGATGAGGGGTTCATTAAAGAAATCAAAACTAAGGGCTTCTTGTCCTCTTTGAATAGTTTGCATAAGGGTCTCTTTGACCTGAATTAAGAACTCTGTGTTCTCCTGTTCTTGCTTACATCTTTCTAGGGCTTTTTCAACTAAGTATTTAGGATATTTTTGCTCTGGGATATAAGGATTCATAATTTAAGTATAGGTTTCAAGTAATCATACAGAATCCACAATAGTATTATAACATGCATCAATAAAACGATTAGTAGAAGCATATGAGTGTTATGAATATCATACAGTGTAGGGACGATCAATACCTCACTGGGCTTCACCTGTTCGCCTCAAAAACTCCTGTTCAACGTGGCTACTATTGGCTATGTCAAAGGTACTCTAGATCTTCTTCTACGTGATGATATTGAGAACACAGATATGCGAGAACTAATAATTTTATTGATAAGAATAATATTACAAGGATCTTATGATCACTCTACTCCTTGAGGGAGTTTCACCAGCTATACATGCGTGCTTCTCTCTCCCATTTTCCCCTCTCCCTTCTCATTGAGAGGGATCACCTTATATAGACTCCTTAAGCATTTAGATACAGCATCTATAGTACAATAATGTGACTGCTTTTACTATAATGCTATAGTGTTATAGTGCAATCATTGCTCAATGTTTTGCTGTAGAGCATCTACTTTTGTAGATAGTGGAATCTACTTTTCCTGTAACATCTGCTTTTTGTGAAATAATTGAACTGCCTTTTTTTGCAGCTTCATCTTCACCATTGATAGTGCGACAATAACTTGAGACTTATCTTATCTTGGGGAATCTACTTTGCTGGTAGAGGGTCCATCACGCTTCTATCATCCAATTCGTAATGGGCAAATGCAGCAGCCTGGCGCCTTCTACTTGAGGATTAGACCACAAAGGTGGACGTGTTTGGTGACTTCCTGGAACTCGACAAGAGCTGATAAGACTGATTCCTGAGCTTATCTTATTGATGGCATCGAATCTAGGCGTGCAGTTCCCTTCAGCAAAGATGAAAATATTGCTGGGTGAATTGTATAGGAAACCTTTGTTGGTTTCTCGGATATGTTATAGCTTCCGAATAATGACTGCGAATCCTGTTGCTCTTCGGTTACAGATCCAAGTTTCATTGACTGTAGGAACTTGTAGTGCCTTGTTCTTATTGAACTTGATATTAGCTTTGTTGGGGTACAAAGTTGCACAATCATCCACCCTGGTACTGGTACAGGATGGACTTCTGGACTTGCTGATAGTAATTTTAGGACTACTATATTTGATTTTGAGCTTTTACGAAATTTTTGAACCACCTCGATAATGGACTTATGCATTCTAAGAATTTCGTGCTTGCCTGGAGAAGTAGTAATACTCCCGCAGTGGCCATAGATTACTACTTTAGTAACATCGTCCGTGGTGCTTCCTACAAGAAAATGAAGTCTAGGATATATCCCAGATGTGTCGATGATTCCACTGTCAGTGTTTTGGGCTGTATGTTCCCAAGAGGTATAGGAATTGTATTGTTCCAGGTTTAAAGCCTTTTACATGGCAGGTGCTTGTAGAGGCTTTAACACCTTTGGAATGATGACCGTGAATTCCTCTTCATCCGTTTCGGATGTCTCAGGGGACATCTGGGTCTTGGCCTTCGTTTGGAAGGTAGACTGAAATGCGCCTTCTGTAGACAAGAAACTGACTCCTTCTTGGAGGGTCTTTGCTCTTTAACAAGCTTGAAGAAAGGTCTGATGAGTGTCCTTATCCATTTATATAGCTTGTAGTGCCATAATTTCATCCAAGCTTGATAAGGCCTGCGTAATTCGAGGATGCACCTCTTGATGAATTACCTAATGAATTTCTGTTACCCTTTCATGGGCAATGCAGAGTTCATGGATGGCCATTTCTAACAGGACTTTGATGTCCTTAGGCTCTTCGTGAGACATTGTCTGAACCATTTGCTTCCCTGCTAAGAAAATCAGCAAGATGGTTATTCTTACCCTTGATATGTTCAATATCAAACTGATACTCTTGGAAGTATTGCTGCCAATGATGGCGTCTCTTGTATTCTGGGGTACAAGGTAGCTTATTAAAAATATAAGCCTTGACATTAGTGTTGTTCGTTCTTACTAAGGATTTAACCGGCAATATAAAGAAATGGAATTAGCAAAGCTACGCTTTATTGCAAGCAATTCCTTTTTATTACTATGGTAATTAATCTCTACTGGTTTAAAGCATCCATTAGCATGTCTACAGATATGTTATTTTTCACCAACCTTTTTAGCTTTGACAACTCCTCCCCAATACTTGTCTGAAGCATCGGTTTCTACTATTAGCTTGTCACCTGGTTCAGGGATAGCTAATCTGGGTAGATTAGAACATAACCTTTTGAGCTGATGTATCAGACTCATATGGTAGTCTTCCCATTGTTAGTTCGTTCGCTTTTTTAGCAAATCTTGTAGAGGGCCTCTCATCTAGGCTAAGTTTGGGATAAAATCACTAATGTAATTAATACATCCCAGAAACGTTTCTAGCTGTTTTCGGTCAGTTAGTTTGTCTGCAAAATTGATGATTTTTTCACAAACATGAGGTTCTATTTCTAAACCTCGTTGGTCAATCTTGAGACCTAAGAACTCAATTTGTTCTTTAGCTATTTCTGCCTTCTTTGCAGATAAGATTAGACCATGATCACAGCTTTTCTTAATAAATTTTATCAAATGCATAGCATGATATGTGATGTTAGATGAAAAGATAAGTATATCATCAACATATACAAAACAAAAGTCTGAGTATTCATTGAAGATACTGTCCATTCTTCTTTGGAAGATCTGTAGGGAATTTTTTAATCCCATTGGCATGACATTCCAGATGGACTGTCCTTGCAGAGTACTAAATGCTGTTAGGGGTTTAGCTGATTCTTTCAACTTGATCTGATGAAAACCTGACTTAAAGTCAAACTTTGAAAACTATTTTTTGTTAAGTGTTTTGTTAATAAGAAGTTCCTTGTTAGGAAGAAAGTAACCGTCAAAGATGATTAACTCGTTAAGTCTTTTATAATTAATGACCATATGTGGTTTTCCTCGCTTTTGTTCTCAGTGGTTGCCATAAAAGTTGGACTACTGTGAGGACTCTTGTTGTCTTCTGTACTCTTGAAGGCTAATTGCTTGTCTTCGAGTTCTCGAAGTTGGATTCTGAATTCTTGTTCATCTGTTTGACTATATCGCATTGGCTTGACGCGTACGATAGAATGAGCTTCTTTTAGCTGGATGTTAGCATAAGACTTATCTTTATCCCAATATTTCAAGGGATTGTCATCAAAATTGGCTTAAAGAAGAGCCTTGACTTCATCTTCAAGGCAAAACTCTAAGGCCTTTTGGGTTATGTGCAATGCTCTGATCAGCTTTGCTAGTGTGCTTGGCTTAACTTGCCATCGTTTTTGCTTAACTTTAGAGGGGCTATCACTTTATTATTACATTAATAACATATGTTTCTTGCTTAAGTCGTGACGTGTCTGAGTGATGTTTCGATCTGGAATTTCCTTAGAATAGTACCTTCAGTCTGTTGGGTATGAAGCTGCAGCAGGTGACGATACATAGTTAGATGATATTAACATTGCTCCAGATTTAAAAGAAGAAGAAGAAGATGTTGAAATTAATGAAGAAGAGGAGCTTGATTCAACTGTTTGGACAAACGTAAATCCTGCTCATATAAGCATTCCTGAAGATTTCAAGGATGATCACGAGGTGTTGATCATAGGTAACAGAGTCTTAGGAGTGGCTAGCACTCTGTTTGCTCTATTGTTATTAGCTTTAAGATTTATATGCTCATCAATGGTATGCTGATGTTATTCTTTTATTTCCAGATGACTATGGCAATGTTAGGAAGCCTACTGGGAGAATCTCTGTGCACATGGTATACAAATTGGTCTCCCCAGAGAGAATTATGGTCCCTTTAAACAACTTGATATAAGCAATAAAGAAAGCAGGAAGTTTATTTAATGGGTTCATTGCTGATATCGCTAAGAGATCACACTTTGGAATATTATTCTTTTTGTTATACCCTCTAGTAATCTCTTAACATAAAATCATATTATGAATCATTTCTCTACCAGAAATGAAAGCACACTGAGTATCCTCCGTAATGCTAACAACTACCTCGTTCAGCCTGGTATAAATTGTTTTTGGGGTACATTTACAAAGCACAATGCAGTAGGCTATGGGAGTGAAGTGCTTGGCTTCCTTTTGGGGCATGATATGTTGGGAATCAAAAAAAAAAAAACATTTTAGAGCATTGATACCTAAATGCAAGCCACCATACACGCTTTCAATTTGAGATTCAGCATGTTGCAAGTCAACATTCAGAAGATCGTTGTGCACATGTCCTAAAGCTTGGTTCTCAAAAACTCTCTTTGCTGACACAGTGCTTTTAACCAATTGGTTCGTATGACAGCCACTCATTTATAGATTAATTGGCCTTTTCAATGATAGGGCTGAACTCAGGGTTTTAACTACCTCATGTTTGCTGACACAGTGCGCATGTCCTGAAGCATGATTACTGTAACTACCCCATGTAGCAAAGAGCTTATTGTAGATGTTGCCAAAATTTTTCTCCCCTATTTTGGTCTCAACTAAAGCAACTATGCCAACATTTGTATTGTCCAAAACTCCTTAACACCATCTTATTTATTTAATAGGTTCGTTGCTGATATCGCTATGATATCAAGCATATGCCCCCTTAACTATGATGACTAGCGCTTAGTGCCCCAATACTTCAAGGGTCGGATCATAGTGTATATTAGGGTAAGCATTATGTTTTATTGATCATATGTCTGTATTTGTGCATTCTGTTCCAAAGTTATTATTATGCACTTATATTTCCACATGGTTTTTGGTAGCATTACATTTCATTGATTATTTAAATTTAAATTTTTTTCAGAAAATGTTTATGTTACCAGATGGTGTGAAAGTGAATCGTAAAGTTCTAAGTGCTGTTGGGGAGAAGGTTAGAGGCTATAAATATTCCCTGAGATGCAAATATGTAAAACAAGACAGCACTAAAGAAGCTTTATACCATCTGGACATTAGTAAAAGTCCATCAAACATAAGTGACCAAATGTGGGTTGGTTTAGTGGATCATTTCTTTTCAGATAAGTTTCAGGTAAGAAAAATACCATCCCATCTTATGTGTTATATATATAAGAAGGCTAATACCTTTAATTAAATCAAGTAATCACTTATAAAAATAGTTGTTATTCACGAAGAACCTCATTTGGAATCTAGCAGGGTTCTTTTAAAGAGTACATACGCTTTTCCAAACATTTGCACTAACGCAATCCTTGAATGAGAAATTCATAATGCACATTTGTTAAGAAATCATTTTCTGGGGCATCAAATTCATGTATTTGTGCTTGTTCAAGTAAGATCCCCACTCATATTTCACAATAATAGCAAGGGCCTTTCATATTCAGTAGACATTTACCCTCATCACGATCTTCTAGGGTTCTCACTTCTAGGCCTGTTCCCTAGTGAGATGGCAAAAGGGAAACAGCTTCATCCTCACAGAGGAGGATTAGAAAGTTTTGCAATTAAAAGGGATAGGTTTGTACGTCAAGCTAGCTTACGTGTTCATTGTACACTTTTTATACATTGTTATATTAGGAGTGCTTTATTCAAGCATGCTCATTGATGTCTAGGAGATAGAACATCAAAGAGAACTAGGTGCCATAGAATGGTTTGTGAAGACTCGTGAGAGAAAAGATCATAGTTGCCATCAACCCGTGACACAAAAATTTGTGGTACTGATTTTTGTACCTGATTTGGATTAGAATTTCATTACTTAATGGAAATTTAAAGATTACAGTTTTATATTTTGTATTTATTCGTTGCAGGACTGTGCTTTTGGCATCATTAAGAGAAAAACTGGTTCTTCAGAGGTGGAATTCTCTGAAGCAACCATACCAGCTGAGACTTATGCTTTTTAGACGCTGATGGGGCAGTAATGGTAGGATTAGAGGTGCTGGGAATGGAGTGGCCCCTAGCAAATTCTGTAGTAAATTCGGTACTACATCAGAGTCTAGCATGATCAGCATGTTGTTAAAGGGAATCAAGTCCTTACATCAAGAGGTTGCTTATTTGAGGTCTGCCCGGGGTGATGCAAAAGTTTGTTCTCATTCCTTTTTTTTTTTTTTTTGGCTACTTATTTTGTTCGCCTCAGATATTGAACTAGGAATTAATGTGCCAAGGCTATGTATAGTAACTTCATTTGCTTAGTTTGTGAACAGAGTGGTCATTTTGAAGAAGACAACACACTTAATTCACCCTTGCATGGTGGAGGTAAAGAGAATGTGCAGGTTTGGATCATAAGCTACCCCTTCCTTGTTTTCTTGATATATGTTTAGCAGCATGTCCAGTAATTCATTTACTTGAATTGTGAACAGATTGGTCATTTTGAAGAAAACATAATCGACTCATCCTTGCATAATGCTAACCTTAGACCAAATCCTAAGACCCAATCTAGATTGATTGAAATAGAAAACTCTGGTGTACTGGGTGACAAACATGAAATGAGACATACATCAGGGCTACCAATAGGTAAGCACACAAGAGATGATGGAGGTAAAGAGAATATGCAGGTGTGCATCACAAGCTACCCCCTCTTTTGCTTTAGTTATGTTATGATAAGCAGAGCACTGATTGTTGAATACTTCTTTCACATAAGTTGAATTCCATTAGGGGAAATAACCAGTCTTCTAAAAGTCAAATGGGGAAAAAACTTATTACCACGACAAGTGAAACAAAAAATACTATGATGTTGGGTGATTAAGGTGTAATTCAAAATATAAATGTGCCAAAGGTGCATCAATTTATAAATCAAGTAAGTTAACATCCCCAGTTCCCTACACATAATTGTGCAACTATAGTCTGATGTTGATTATACCTTTTATAATTCAGTCTCTTTTTGGTTTTCATTAAAAATTTTCTACATTTTTATACATTTTCAAAGATGGATGAGCGAAGAAGTGTCTTGGACATCACAAATGATATACGTAGCTCAAAGCAAACAAACACTAGTACAAGGCTCAGCCATGACCAATTTGAGCAGGTATAGTTAAGTACTATCCTTTTTGGTTGCCATATATAAATCTCCATTGTATTGGTTACTTGTGCAATTTGGTGAGTCATTTGACAATGTTAGCTCAAAGGACACAAACAAGCTGTGAATCTTCTAATTTAACTTCTACGCCTTCTGGTCAGATCAAGTCACAGGGGTTAAGTGGGCAAATTATGCAACAGAAGCAAATGTCGGAGACTCAAGTGAGGGTCTTTCCTCTTTTATATGATAATTATAATGAATAATAGTTTTGCTATAGATTTGAATTGCTTTTTCATTATAATTTTCCTTATTAATTGCTGAATTATTTTACGTTTTATTTTATATTAGTTGAATCCTCTTCATGGGCTCAACATGTCTTCTAAAAGTCAGATGGAAAAGGGAATGTTGGGGTGCCAATTGGAATGGAAAATTCATTGGTTTTAGGTGATGATGGTGTTGGTGCAAACATGAATGTTACAAGTGCCTCAGCTAAGCAAGCATGCAATAATGTTTCAAGACTCATCCAGGTCAAAAACATTGGTAGCTTAGGTTCAGGTATTAAAATGCTGACCAAACGGAGAATTCACATACCACACAAACAAAATCAAAGTCGATCTATAACTACTCTAGTAAGTGATCGATGAAAACGATTTAAAGGTCCACAACTTTGAATCGTTTATTTCTATCCTTGTTTCCTACTAATTTTCTAAAGTATGACTCATATGGTACATTTGTATGTCTCTTAAGCTTGCTCGTGTTGAGGTTGAAAAGTTAGTTGATAAGGTGCTTAAGGATAATTCAGATACGGTGAGAAGTTTCAAGAATCTGAAAAAGAGAGATTTTGCTCAATGTTATCTTGATGGCTCGGTATATGTAAACATATTTTTTCTAATCGTCATAGTTTAATTTTTTAAGTTGTTGAGTGTAACAAATTATTTTAAAAAAATGATGCATAGGCTATGACCGAGTGTAAACGAAGAGCAGACTAGGAGTTAGTAGAAAAGACCCTTTGGGAAAAGTTGTTTGCTATTATTAAATCGGTAAGTAAACGTCCTCCTACTGTTGTTTGCTGTGGTTTACGTCCTTTTTTTAAAGTGAAGTTGGCAGTTATGTCCTGTTTTTTGGGATATACTTTTGGTGTGAAGCTTAGCAGTTATGTCCTTTTTTTGGGGATATACTATGATTGTGGCCTTTCTGCTCAGTATGGACTATTAGGCCTTTCTTGTGCTTTTGATGATTGTGTGTTTCTTGATCATACATAGAAACAGAAGGGCAGGGCTTGCTGTTTGCTGTCATTCAATGCAGTTATGACTTTATCCTTGTATATTCGTGGTTCTAATTTGTTGAAGGATAATGTTTGGAGGGGAAGGGGGAGCCAAGTTTTACGTAGAGTAAATTGCAGTGTTCAGCATCTTGTCTATGTCGACAGATTAGTTCTATCTCTACTGAACTCCTTTTGCATCCTACAAGTCAGATTACTACCTGACAACCGCGTTTTGGGTGGGTGGGTGGGTTGGGGGGTGTATCTAGTTGTATGTGAGTGCTCTAACTTTCAAGTAGCTATTGTAGATGATTGATTTTCACATAGAGAAAAAGAGGGGGGGTGTTGTCCCTCTTAATTATCATAGGGTACAAGGAAATTGCCAAGATGACATCACGGGGGGTTGCTAAATTAGGCACCAACAAATTGCTGGGGTGGTTGCGTTTATTATGTCAATCTCAAGCCATGCAGGCGCTATTGTGGTTGTTGCTTTTGCCATTTAGATTTTTGGAGATTCAGAAGGCTTGTACTGGCTTTATCAACAAACATAGTCTGTCATGTGAAGCTGGGGATTATCAACTATCAGTTGTCTCCAGGTGGTAATATGAGCAAAATTTACATTGGATTTCATGTGAAATATATTCTTATTCAGTTTTTGCAATTGATTTTAAGACAGGATGTAGTGCTAATGTGAATCAAAGAGGCATACGTTATGAGATGAAAGCTAAAATTATGCAGTGTTTATTAAAGCTTCACAGTGGGACGGATTAGACTAAACACTATTATAGAATGTTCTGCACCATCTTTTTTCCCCTGCTTTATATGACAATTTGCATGAATGATTTGAAACATGGGTAATTGTTTTCCATGGAGCTTGTGTTCATGACAAACTGGTGTTTTTTAAGGGTGTTGCAAGTCTTGTACTGCTTAGTTATGAGGTTAGGGGTGAGTACTGGTTCACTGTGTGATAATAATGCTACCAAATATTGGCAGGTCTTTTTTGGATGTTATTGATGTGTCTACTAATCTACAGGATATGTATAGCCTTATGTTCTCTATTTTATGTTGTTGAAGGACATGTATGGACTTACTGAGTGTTTCAAGAAGAAATCTTGTCCATACTACTGAGGAAGATTATGTACTTTGCTTGAATTTCATAAGCATTGATCTTGGTTTAACTCAGTATATAGGTACCCAGGTTTACTGATGATAAGCCTTCATGTTGCTTTACTGATAAGCCTTGTTCTTGGTTTGCAAAAGGGCTCAGACTCATATGCTTGAAGTCAATTATCACAGGCTCCCAAGCTCCATTTGTTTCACCACAATTACACGATATTTTTCACGAATCTAGCACACTAGATTTACTCAGCATACAGGTAACCAGGTCGAGGAAAAAAAAAATGCTCAATTGATGTCGAGGAATGGTTAAGATGGCTTGATGAGCAACCAAAAATTATGTCTACTTTGATAGCATGTCGAAAATGTGGCATATACCCAGCTACCCTCCTCTTCTCAACTCGATTGGATGCCAATCACCTTTGTTTCTTTTAATTTGTGCCTAACCTCGATTAGTGACCTTAACTTCTAATCTGATATGCCTGTATCTTTTGGTATAATGTAACTTCTCTTAAGTTTTGTTTCAGGTTGCACTTGAGGATGCAGGATATGCTTCACTCACATGAAGAGGAAATAGATAAATGTGATTGATGCTCAGTTGGAAATCATGTTTTCATTCAATTTTTGCTTTATAGAATATACATATTATACAAAGTATCAATTTCTTTTAGCAGGTTTATCAATTTTTGAAGTAGGATATTTACTTAGTACAATGTAATTAATTATATTTTTTTTGATTTCCAACTATAGTATGTAACGACTATGAATGATTAATCGTTATAGTTTCTAATTTATACATAATTATACAATTACTTAAAGTATGTAAGTCCATACATATATATACACATAGGTTATTGAGTAATTCAAGCTCGTAATTAATATAGAATTTAATAAGTAAACAAAGGAGAACAATTCGTTAAAGACCACATTGTTCTCTTTTTTTATTTATTAAATTCTATATTAATTACAAGCTTTATTTTTGTAAATGACCAATAATAATAACCACATTTATAAGTTTGGATAAAATTAGGCCTTTTCACATCTACAAAGTGTGCTTGCAAGTTATATTACCTACAGATGATGCGTTGGTTATTAAGCTTCCATCCACATTTATAAGTGTGGGTAACTCAGTTCATGCCCATGCTTGCAACAAATGTGTGAAAAATTTCCTCACACTTATCTCACCACACTAAAGACAAGTGTAGCTAGATGGTATTTCTATAATTATAAGTGTGGCCAATAGCAAAATTAAATGTGGAAAGATGCATCATCATTTGTAGCGATATATATATATATATATATATATATATATATATATATATATATATATATATATATTATATATATATATATATATATAGTATATAATGATATAAAGAGAGAGGGGGCGTGAGAGAGAGAGAGAGAGAGAGAGAGAGAGAGAGTACATACTTAACCAAAATTTAAGTGAAATAAAAAAGTACGATAACAATATAACCATGAACCAATCAATTGTCATCAATTATGTTGAAAAATAACAAATATTCAGCCACATAATAAAAAGCACGAACTCTATGCAAACAACTAGTAATAAATTGATTTCAACATGCCTATAAAGTATCCCCTCGCAACCGAAAAGTTAAGTTTGTTTGTAATAAACATATATAAGATTGAACCTAAATAGAACGAATGAGGTCGATGGTGTTAAACTTCATAATTCCAAGTAAACACTCCATGAACCCGAACTTCACATATGATTTTGTGGCATGCTGCCCTTGGGTTCAACCTAAAACCCCCAAAGCCGAATTAGAGTTAAGTACAACAAACGACGTCAGTAAGAGGGGGAACAAAGACTTCTAATTAACAAGATTGCAAGCTGTAATATCCATAAATCTTTATAACTAGGTACTCTCACTCTACAAACATTATGCAACATCCATACCCTTAGGCTACTTTTTTTTAGTATATTCCCTAAATTTGAAAAAATTTCGGTAGAGTTCCGCCTAAAATTTGGATATTTTCCTTTTACAACATGCCATAAATACAATAAAAAATCTTAACGGCCATATGTCAGAGCAAATCAACTCAATAGGCCACACGCCCGAAGTAACCAAAACAAATCCAATAACCTATTACCATCAACAAATCCAAAAATCAACTAAGCCACGATAGGACATTTCAATACACAACACAAATCGCAACATTAAGCATAGTTAGAGATGGCATCATCTTCAAGCAGATCATGCAATGAGCAATTCATAACTAGCCCTTCATTGGATAAAGCTTTCTCCTTTCTATTTATTTATTTATTTTTTGTCAGAATTGAAAAATGTACGACGTTGGCCATGGCAAAACTAAGCCAATATCCAATTACCTAACCTGGATGACATGAAACCAAAGCCCAATAAAGCAACCAACTTTTGACCAGAGCCTAATTTCAACCAAGCCCAAACCAATGAACTAACCAAAGCATTCTATCAACCTATGCTCAGCCAACTTGAAGTGATCAATTTTCTAACTCCAAGGAATGCATAGATATCCCCAAATCTTTGAAAACTAAAGCACTGAAGTGAATGTTACGAAATCAGGTATTCTTCCATTTATTTTCCCCAATCCCCACCATGCCACCTCTCTTTCCCCTTGAAATTTAGTCCTAATGAGTTATAAAACTCATTTTGTCTCTCTTTTCGTTCTCTTTCCCCTGGGTGATTTGGATGCAATGACTATTCCTTTTGGCTCTTTTGTTAATAATTTTTACAATCAATGTGATGTCAAGAGAAGAAAATTTTGCTAGAAAAAGGAGGCTCACAAATTATTTATTCCAACAACACAAACCTTAGTTTCCTCATCGAGTGGAATGTACATCATTTCTTTGTAAGGATCAAACAAACTAATTGTACTTCGCACTCTTACTGAAAATGTTCTGCAAAGCTCCCACGTATTGCTGCTAGAAGAGGAGTCATCGCAAACTTCGCAAGCACTGAAGCTAGCAGTTCTCCAAATAATATCAATGAAAAGAAACCCACTCCAATAAGGAAAGGAACTGCTGGTGTAATAGCAACTGCAACTCCCCATCCAAACCTTTGGAATATAAACTGGATGACTAGTATCATTGTGAAGCTTGCTATGCCAGTTGCTATAAAGAAGTCACCCATGAAAGAAGAGTACTCGTTTGGGCTCCGGAACTGCATCATTGCGATGTTTAGCCTCAGCTACTGATGATTAACAAATAAGTAGGATCATAGAGGTTACGTGTTACCCGAGCTTTCAGCTTTGAGTTCCATGTGACTTCAATTAGGTTAATACTGATACCATATGCAACCACCACTATGGCAAGATCCCTAATGTACCTCTGAGATACTAAGAATTTCAAGCTCTCTAATGTCCCCATCTTGACCTTCTCCTATTAAAAGATTACAATAGATGAGACTTCAGAATCACAATCAAAAGAGTCATTTGCAATTCTTTTAAACAGGTTAGCAAAGAATAGCATTAGTCACTTTTAAGGTCGATCACATTCGTTTAGCTTCCTCAACGTAGTGATCTGCAAGTGACAGAGTCACATAGTTCGTTTAGTTTCCTCAACAAGCTTTGCAGTAGGAAGAGTACACCAAGAATTTCCTTGCTAATTCTACTTGTCTAAATGAGAACTCCTTTAGAATATTGAATACTAGTAATTGAATTCAAGTATAGAAAAATAGAGATAAAGACGACAGTGGATGAAATTAAACAGAAGCATATGAAGCGCGATCATTCAGCAGCATAGATTGCTATTTTTACCTCACTCATTTGATGCTTATAAACATGTGATGAGTACTCCCACTGAACCACACTTGCTGAGTTACAAAAAAGGGGGTATTCTAAATCAAATAGTTGGATTCACAATAGAGCTATTTAAAAACATTAATTTAAGGATATTCAAAATGCAAAAAGATCAACCATACATGGGTCATGATAATTCTAAATGAAAAACCAGCCCAAAACAAGTTCTGTTCTTATGGTTTGAAGCTATTCAGCTTAATTCCAGCAAGCCTAAATATGCACTAGTGTCGTAATTACCTTATCCAAGCAGGTGTACAAGCCTAAGACCCTGAAAACATGTACATAAATTAGTTCTAATAGTCCTTAGAGCTAGAATTCATGACAGTAAGATACCCAATTTTCTTAGGGGGGAGGTGTGTTGATCAAAGCGATAACAGAAACTAGCTCACACCCACTGATAGATAAAGCATCAAATCCTAGTAATCACATCCACTAATTCATATCATCCTATTTAATAATGCATTACCTTTTTTGTACCTCTAATAATATGGTAAAGACTTTAAAAAAGAAGTGCATTGCTCTAATAATAAAGTAGACTTGACTTAGATAATTGATCGAACAATTGATGGGCGCTGTAATTGTAGCATTATTATAACTGTAACAAAACTTCAAAACTAATCAAGTACAAAACAAAATTGTCATTGGAACCCAAGAGTCTCCGTTGCTTCTTGACAAATTTCCACAATAATATTTAATTGACATGCTCAAGTTTGTCGTTCAAGTAAATAAATGTAGGATGAAAATTGTCAAATACTGTGACTGGGGCCACTAGGCCTCTATTAGTGACATTGCTTGCTTTTCTTCCTTGCACCTTTGCATTGCCAAAAAAACAGAACTTCAGAGCTTAATCATGTATATGGTTAATTGCAAAAGGCATATAAAGTGAGTTCCTGGAAGATTT
>JAKOGI010001360.1:0-65000 GCA_029747015.1 Carnegiea gigantea
TATATATATATATATATATATATGCTTGTATGTTTGTAACCATAAAATTAATATTGCTCTTCAATCGTGGGTGGCGGATAGTGGATTATATGACTTACTTAAAATGGTATTGGCCAATAACATACTGTACTTTGAGTGTATTGAATAATAATGCTACAGCCTTTAGACTTGGATGTGTGTGCATTGCACTATGGGCCTATTTACTATGTTTATACCGAGAACGATTTTGAAGGTACTTTAAGTTGGTGGTGTAAGTACATATTCAACATTTGTCAATTCATACAATTGGAAATTCTTGAATTTTATACATGTGCAATTGCAAACCATTGTGAAATTATTGCATAACATTGATTAAAAAAACATCCAAACTCTGTCTTGGTATATAAATAGTAAATGGCTAATAATATGGTGTATCGACGTCCAAGTTCAAAGTTGGGAGTATTATTATCCAACACGCCGAAAGTACGGTATATGATTGTCTAATATCCCTAGAATTTATTGTAAATATCAGTCCTTTCTTTAATTGTTCTCTTATGAAGTCATTAATTTCTTCAGTGGCATTCATTTTTAGATCCACCGCTGATGGAGGGGGTTATGCAAGGAATTTTGTCAGTCATGTAAAAAATAAAAAACATATGCAATTTACTAAGATAAATATTTGCGGAAATATTTCGTTACAAATTTAATTTCTTCTCTTCCCCAAAAGGGGTGGTACTTTTTATTCTTGAATCATTGTATAGATCTTTAGTATGCCTTTCCTCTTTGATTTTGGTGGCTTTTAGGCCTGAGCAATCGTTTTGCTCGCTCAACAAACCCCTTGTTGTCCTATTTTATTCAACCTCAATAGGTTTTTCTTTTTGTGTAGTAAACGTTTTTAGTTCAAAATGAGTGTGGTGGTCCCCAATCCTACTTAAGTTCCCATTTAAGAGTTGTCAGTGGCCATAAGAAGCAATTGTTATGTGTTACACCTTGCACTAACACACAAGATGCTCCAGCCACCCAAAAAAAAAAAAAAAACAACAACAAACAGCTCATAAAACCAACCCATGCTAATTTCTTCTCATTTCAATAGCCAGTTTCTCCCTCTAGCGTAGCCCACCGTCATAGTGATGATGTTGCTTGCTCGAGCTTCAGCTGGGGATAGTGGCGAAGCCAAAAAATTCAGAGAGGGGTGTCGGAATTAACAACACAGAATATAGAATTGAACAATAGTCATAAACTGAAATTAAACAACGATTACATTACATCTAATCTTATTGTCCTCAACGAGACATCATATTTTGAAAGCGATGCAAAATATCATCAGTAGATAAGCTTTCAAACAAATCATCCTTAAAGTAAGTAATAACAGTATCATTCAAAAACTCATCTGAGATTCGGTTGCGCAAATTGGTCTTGATATACTTCATCGAAGGGAACACTCTTTCAACTATTGCTGTAGAAACTGGTAGAATCAATGCCAACTTCAACAATAAGTACATGTGGGGAAAGCTCAAATGCTTCTTTTTTTTAATCATCTTTGTAGAGAGTTCACCAAGTCCATTCAAGTTAGAGAATCTCTTATCATCACGCATGTTATCGATGTAAGTGTCCAACTCAAAACCAAGGCACTCAATGCCTAATTCATCAAAATCATTTGGATACAGTGGAGCCATCCTAGGTATCTTGTCCTTGTCAAAGCTAGCAAATGAGTCTGCAAGGCTCAAACAAGACAAGCCAAGTAGCAAATCAGTGCTTGCCTTAGTAAAGCAACTATTAAGTTTTTGCATTTGCATATCAAGAATCGAGTAGAACACATCAATACGATTGTAATGCTCATTTGTCACCGAAGAAAGTCTACGTCTAGACTTTCCCCAAGCATGAAGTGGAGCGAGATCCTCCATATTAGGAATCTCAATGGTATGTTTCAGATAAAATGACATAACACCATCAATCAAAGCATCCCATCCATGATCCCTTGTGCATTGTAATTGCTTCTTAGCTGTACCAAGTAGTGATAAAGCATTTATAATATCTTGATCCCTTCTTTGCAATGCCTGACTCAATGCATTTGTAATGTGGAACACCAATTTCATAAGATGTAATAAAAAAGCAATGTCATACGTCTGAATACCATCCAACATAGCTTGACCTCTAGCATTATCATCAGAATCTATATCTGTTGCAAGGGCATCAAGGACATCAACAATTGGAGCAAACATGATAATAAGATTCACAAATGATTCAAAATGAGATCCCCAACGAGTGTTACTAGGTCTCTGTAGTCCTAGTTCTTGATTCAAGCCCTTCCCAGTTACAAGCTCACCCATTCGCAATGCTTCTTCAAGTTTCTCTGATTGTCTTGTTCGATATTCATCTCTACATTTATAAGAACCTCCAATCACATTCAAAATCAGATTGACCAACTCAAGAAACCCTTTAATATGAGGATGTCCATTTGCAACCCCAACAAGAGTCAATTGAAGTTGATGAGCAAAGCAATGAACATAATGTGCCGATGGATTTTCTTACAAAATCAAAGTTCTAAGTCCATTGATGTGCTCCCTCATATTACTAGTGCCATCATACCCTTATCCTTATATTCGGGATGGGCTCAAGGATAACTCAGTAAGCACAGAATAAATTTCTTCTTTCAATGACAATGCGGTAGTGCTAGTGACATGTACAAGGCTAACCATGCGCTCCATAACGAACCCCATTTTGTCAACGTATCTCAAAACAATAGCCATTTGTTGTTTACAAGAGACATCATGGGATTCATCAGCTAATACAACAAAATATCTATCCCTAATTTCTTCAAGAATAGCATTAACAGTTTCTCTTGAACATGCATTTGCAATATCTTTTTGGATATTGGGGGAATACATTATACAATTACCAGGAGCATTTTTCAAAATAGCACTTCCTACATTTTCATTCTTTTCCCCATGAAACTTTAGAATGGATCGAAAAATTCCTCTCCCTTTTGAATGTTCGCTTTCATCATGACCTCGAAAAGGCAAACCCTCAAACAAAAGCAATCTTGATACATCAACTGAAGTAGTCAGACGAGCCCTATACTCAGCTTTAGCATGTTCTGATTGTTTATCCAATGCAGTTTGTAGGGATTATCTTTGCATCATAAGGTCCTCACATCGTTTCACACATTGGTTATACACACTATTTACCCCACCAATATGCTTTTTGAATCTACCCATCTTATTCCAACTCTTAAATCCTTTTGTCATAAATGCATCTCCACGAAAATGGCTTATTTCATCATTTGTGAACAAATAGCAACACAAGCAAAATGCGGCATCTTCCTTTATGCTATATTCCAACCAATTGCCATATTCACCAAACCATGCATTATTAAATCGATGAATATTTCCATACATGAATGCTTGAGGGAAAGCATGATTTCGAGGTTGAAATAGGCCTTTTTGAACATAAGCTCTTCTTACCTCATCATGTTCATCTGGATGGTATTGTGACATTGGTTTTCTTTCTCCCGAATCAGATGGAAGAGCATTTACATCAACCCTACTTCTTTAAGTAGAAGAGGGAATGAAATTGGTATTTGCACCACAAGATGGTGGTTGTGGTTGAGTGACATCGTTTCCACCTTTTTCATTCAATGGTGAATTTTCAGATTTCGAACTTGAAGGTAACGACGAGGATTTCTTAACTATCTTTTTGAAATATCTATGCATTTTGACCTGAAATTGAAATTAAACATATAAATTAAACAAATTTTATATTGAAATTGAAAAATAAACTCACAAATTCAACTATAAAAACAAAGCAATCTACAAATTAAGAGTTGACCTATAATTGAAATGAAACCTATAAATTAAACAAAGTTGAAATTGAAATTGTTAAATAAACTCACAAATTAAAGAATACAACAAACTAATCTACAAATTGAGATTTAACCTAGAATTGAAATTAAATATATAAGTTAAACAAATTTGGAATTACAATTGACAAATAAACTCACAAATCAAACAATACAAACTTATTAATCTACAAATTGAAGAATTAAGTAACAAATTCAAATCAATTAAACTTTTAAACTAGTATTAGTAAAAGGAGAACTCACAAATTTGCAGAGAGAGTTGAGGACTTGAGGTCATTGGTAATGGTGGGTCGTGGGTTGCAGGGCTGGCACCGACTCACCGATGAGCGGCAGACAGTGGGTGGTGGCTTGGTGCTTTGGTAGAATGGTGGTGGACCTAGTGGTTGAGTGTGTGGACGTGGGTAGAGCCGTAGAGGAGCGAACAGACAGAGGAGAGCTGAGGACCTGAAGTTGAACTATCGAACAAAACAAACAGAGGAAGATTGAGTACCAGAGGCTTTAAAAAAAAGTGAAAAAAATAAAACGAAAAAGGAGAATGATAGAGGTTCGAACCCGTGACATCAAAGACTAGGCAACTCACAAACCAAGTGCTAGACTGCTGAAGCAAGGGAGATTTCATGTATTTCTTCAACACATTTAATGTATATAGTTAACTTCTATTTTTTTTTTTAAATTCTCAAACATATATTATTATTTTTTTTTTTGAGAGAAGTGTCGGTTGATCCCACTAACCCCACAGTGGCTACGTTACTAGATGGGAAGCCAGATGTTACTTGATGGCGTCCACTAGATCATGTCGATCTTTCATCAAATCCAATAATTCTTTAGCGATGGCGCTGTGCTCTTTTTCTGTCCGGCTCATCTTCTCTCATCATGGCTTCAGTTGTGGCTCGATAGTTCACCCACCTTTGCCTACTACTGGAACCTTCTTTTCTAGTTTCATCTTTGTTAATTTCGTTTTTATTTCGTTGTGCGTCACTAGGGTTAGGGTACTCTCTCTGTTTATTCATCTATCTTTTTTGGTCTGATTTTTCAATGAATTTTTGAAAATTGAATTTTCGAATTGGAGTTAGAGATCAGAAGCATGATTAATTGGTTTTTTTTAATGAAGTTCTTGTGTTGATGTGTATATGCGATCTAATTTAATGCATATTTGGCCATTTTTAGATGAATTTTTTATGGTATTCTCTCTCCTATTTGGCACTGAGTTTGAATTCAAAACAGAAATTGTAATTTATTGCATTTGTTTCTGGTGAATGAAAAGCATGCAATGGGTAATATAAAAAATAAATTAAAGGAACATGTCTTTGCTGATGAATATATAAATTGTAATCATGATTATATTGACTATTAGTGGTGAGTATCTACTAATCGTTGTTGAATTTAAAAAGAGAAATGAGCAACAGTTGCCAGTGCAAGTCATCGAATGAACTAGCAAATATAATATGCATTTTGTTTTGATGAATTTTTATTAGTGATGAATAATTTTTTGTTTTGATGAATTTTTAAATTTTAATGATGAATATTTTTTTTCTTTGGATGGGTTTTTAGATTTTGGTGATGAATTTTTTTATGGATTTGCATTGTTTCAAACTGAATGTGCATTTTATGAATATATTAAATTTACAAATAATCATGAAAATCACTCCTAATGAATATTCACTTATCAAAGAATATATGCATAAAACTACACAACAAACGTTGGTGCTAGCTCATAGCAAGTTGACTGATGCATATACAAAGAAGAATGATGAATATTTTCAAAAGTCGATGCCAAGTCATAGCAAATTCAAGAGTGTAGAGATATTGTCAAAAATTCATTAGTATTATTGTAAATTATGGCATTATTGTAAAAATCATCACTTTATTACGAACATTCTTGTATAAAATATTTGATGTACTCAATTCTTTATCTACGGACTTTTTACATCGAAAAAGTATATATAAGCACCAAAACTCAACAATGTCATTGCAAAAATCATCAGTAAAACAAAACGTTCAATATGTATTGATAATTTTGGGTAAAGTTCTAGTAAACTTGGTGTAAAATGTGTAATTAAGTATTAAAATTTTAATAAGTTGTATTGCAATTTAAAATCTATTTGTAAAAACTAAAATTCATGAATACGGTTAAAAAATCATCAAAATAACAAAATTTCATCAGTTTATTGTAAAATTCACCAATGTGAAATAATTCATCAATGAATTTAAAAAATTTATCACTCATCAAACATGATTGAGGATGCGTGTGCATAAGCAACCACCCAAATTACCCTTAGTGTACCTAGCACGTTACTCTATGGAGTAATGTATAATTTGCACCATAAGAGGTGGGGAAATAATAGGCAAGCTTGTAATGCTCCCACCAATTCCCTGTAAGGGTATTGTTACTCCTAGGACTAGCACCTAGGAACAAGCAAATGGTAGGAAGGCTTAGGTACCACTCAGGCCACTTTAGTTTTGGCTTTTTGTGGTATTTTTTGGGACATGTGCTCTTAAGATGTCAATTTGTATATACAATGACTACTGTATAATGTTTGATTGGATGTAGTCAAATTTGTAATGTAAATAAGTTTATAATTGTATTTGCATTGCTTAGTTTGATTGTATAAAAGTATTGCAATAAAAGAACTATCTTATAATTATGATTATCACAAACTAAATATTACAATTGCATCGTAAAGTTGATTACAGTACATTATTATTACATTACATCTAACCAAATATCATATTAGTGCTTAACGGCAATCATTAATGTCAATGGAATGTGTGAAGGAATGAACCGCATACCCTCTGAGGGCTAGTTGGGTGTGTATTAATAGCAATAATTAGGGTTTTACAGGAATACAATTACCAGGCCTATAAACATATGACTACACATATATATACACACTATTATACCCCCTCAATCTATACAGGGTGGAACAACGTAAGCCTTGAATTGAAGAAACTTCATGGAAGAAAGCCCCTTAGTGAAAATGCCAGCCACTTGTGATTGTGTGGGAATATAGCGAACCTGAATATGACGTCGAGCGACCATGTCCCGCACAAAATGATAGTCAATGTGGATGAGTTTGCTGCGATTATGAAGAACAAGTTGGCAACAAGATAGGTGGCAGAGATATTATCACAATGGAGACAGATCGGAGTCTGAACAAATACACCCAGATCAAGAAGAAGTTGTCATAACCATTATACTTCGGCAGCAGTGTAAACAGCAGCCCTATACTCGGCCTTGGTGGAGGAACGAGACACAGTAGGTTGCTTTTTGGCCCGCCAAGAAACCTAATTAGAGCCCAAGTAAATAGCAAAGTCAATGGTCGAGCGGCTGTCAGGACAGCCAGCTCAGTCAGCATCACAGTATGCAACCATAAGGTCAAGTTTGGAGGCAGCAGTGAAGTACAGGCCATGATAAGCAGTACTCTGCAAGTACCTAAAAATTCTTTTGACAGTATGGAGGTGAGAAGTGTGGGGAGCATGTATAAATTGGGAAATTACATGCATGGCATAAGCAATATTAGGCCGAATCATGGTAAGGTACTGCAGTGCACCAACCATACTCCAAAAGTCAGAGGGATTAGCAAGTAATTCACCATCAGTCGAGGATAAAGCTGCCCAAGAAACAGATCAAGTGCATACAGGTTTGACATTGTGTAAATGGAATTTACGTAGGAGATCAGTGACATATTTGTGTTACGACAGGAAAAGGCCAGAGGGAGTACGCACAACTTGAACCTCAAGAAAATAGGATATATCACCAAGGTCTTTCATAGCAAAATGAAGTGATAGCTGAGAGATGAAAGACTAGAGCAGGGCAGGATTATTACCAGTGAGAAGCATATCATCAATATAAAGAAGGAGAACAAGTATAGTAGACTGATGATGATAAACAAACATAGATGCATTGACCTTACTACAAACGAAACCTTTAGAGAGTAGAAAAGAACTGAAGCATTGAAACCAAGCACGGGGTGCTTTTTCAAACCATATAACGATTTCATGAGACGACAGACATGATGCGGAAAGTGAAGGTGCACAAAGCCAGGAGGTTGTTTCATATAGACCTTTTCATCAAGAGAGTCATGTAAAAATGCATTCTTAACATCCAGTTGTCGAATGACCCAGTTGCAAGAAATCGCAATAGAAAGTAAGAGACGCATAGTGGAGGATTTTACAACTAGGTTAAAAGTTTCGTGGTAGTCAATGCCTGCCTGTTGGTGATTTCCAAAAGCCACAAGACGTGCTTTATTGATGGAAATCCCTCCATCCCTTTTGTTTTAAAAAAGAATCAAATCAATTAGGTAAGCTCAATATGCTGGTTTAAGGATGAATAAATCATCCTTATTTTGTTTAAGACCTAAAACAGCAGGTCATGGTTTGCTTCCAGCAGCAAACCTGGTTTTGAGAGGTTAATTACATAAACCCCTTTAAGGTTTAAGTCCAATATTTTGCATTGGGATTGAAGTTTAAGAAGTGATCTTTCTAGAAAATCAAGTTTCACCCCATTTGGATTTCATTTACCCTCTCAAATTAGCCAATAAACCAAGATATACAAACTGCCAGTTCAAACAGAATGTACCCGATTTTGGGTATGTGATTTGACAAGCTTAATGGTGGTATAAACCTTGGATTTTTACCTTTTTGGAATCCCAAAGATCTTAGCCTTCATGTACAATTGGAATTACCAGATTTGGAGTTCAATTGGTCAGTGAACGAAGCTCATTTTCAGTCCTATGCTGATTTGGACCAGATTCTGCACGGTTCTGGAAATCAGCCTATTTCAAGGGGTAAATGACGTCCAAATGCTTTGATTCAAAAATAAGGGTACACTAGACATCTTAAGGTTTGCTTCCATGTAAAGAAAGCTCAGATTACTCAGCATTTGAGGTGTCAACCATGAAGCACAAGACAAGGCAGAAACCGGCACCTAAACACTCAGTTACTTAGCTAGGTGGTTCTCCCTCCTAGATGGGTTTGCTAAAGGTGTGTGCTTGCCTACTTGGTCACCTTGAGCTGCTTGGTAAGCTGCCACTCAGCCACATAGGAGTGAGACACGTGGAAGCAAGAAGAAGGCGACACTTGGCAAGCTATGAACCGGTCACACTCACTCTACATGGCAGTCATGCATTCATCAACCTTTTGAGGTGGCAGTCGTGTGATGCTTACCTCCCTAGGGAGGAAATTGAGTCAACAAGGTTCCTTAATGCTTAGGAAAGAGTTTTAAGAAAGCAAACTTGTATTTTGCAGCTTAAACTTTCAGCTTATACTTGTTTAAGCTCTAACTGTGTACTAATTAGCTTAGGTTAGCTTAATGACTTTCCTAGCTTAGAAGGAAAGCTCATTTCATGTTTTCTGAAGGCCTATTTAAGTGCCTTAGTTGTTCATTTTGAAAGACACATCAGAATTGAAAGAAAACCCCTTTGAGAGCTTTATGCTTTCGTGCCTTAGTGCATCCAAATAATAAACTTGCTTATCCTTAACTAGGCCGGTTAGGGTGGTGTTCAAGTGAAGTCTTAAACTTGTTTAAGTGGTATTTCTATATCTTAATCAAGTTTGGGGGCCCTAAACTCAAACTTAGTGGTATTTCTGTATCTAGGTGAGGGTTTAAAACAATCCATCTACCTTGTTTATCTCACGGGTTCCTTGTTAACTTTGCTGAATTTCAGTTCACAAACCGTGTACTTTGCATTCTGGTTTGAGTTTACAATTAATCCCTTGAAGATACATCAAGTTCCTTTTTCTTTCCCCATTTAGAATCCCTTGATTCTAAATCCCATCCCTACCTCATGTTGTTGCTGCCTCACAAACAGCCCCTAACGTGCCACTTTTCTTGGTTTTTTTCCTTGATTGTATTCTCCCTTGGTTATAAGCTTTCACTCTTAATTTGAGTTCTAGCTTAGACCCTTGATGGTTACATCATTTTTGGTTACCTCAATATGCTGGTTGTGATGGATACCAATAGAATTGAAATTCCTCCATCCCTTTTGTTTTAAAAAGAATCAAATCAATTAGGTAAGCTCAATATGCTGGTTTAAGGATGAATAAATCATCCAAATTTTGTTTAAACATTGAAACTACAAGGCAAGGGTTAATTCCAGCAGCTAACCCATTCTTATGTGCTTAATTACTCAAACATACTAAGGGTTTAAGTCTAATTCTTTTGATGGATTTGAATTTCAAGATGTTAGCTTTCCAACAAATCAAGTTTCATCCAATTTGGACTTCATTTGGTCGTTCAAATCAGCAATTAAATCCAAGGTGTCAAAACTGCCCAGCAGGACCAGAATAAGCACGGTTTGATTAATTTGTAACTTAAGCTATGTGATGGCTTAAGTCTTGAAATTATACATTTTTGGAATCCCCAAGATGTCTACTTTCAATTCTAATTGGAAGCATCCGATTTGGAATTCAAGTGGTTGGCTAAATCAGCTCATTTTCAGTCCTATGCTATTTTGGACCAGATTCTATATGGTTCGAATATTCAGCCTATTTCAAGGGGCAAATGACGTCGAAATGCTTTGATTCAAAAAAAAGGGCAAATTACACATCCTAAGGTTTCCTTCCATGTAAAGAAAGCTCAAATTACTCAACATTTGAGGTGTCAACCATGAAGCACAAGACAAGGTAAAAACCGGTACCTAGACACCCGATTACTTAGCTAGGTGGTTTGCCCTCCTAGATGGGTTTGCTAGAGGTGTGTGCTTGCCTACTTGGTCACCTTGAGCTGCTTGGTAAGCTGCCACTGAGCCACATAGGAGTGAGACACGTGGGAGCAAGAAGAACGCGACACTTGGCAAGCTATGAACCGGCCACACTCACTCCACATGGCAGCCATGCATTCATCCATCTTTTGATGTGGCAGCCATGCATTACTTGCCCTTCTTGCTAGGAAAATGAGTGTCCTAAGTTACTTCAAGCTTAGAAAAAGTGTTAGAGAGCTAAATCATGTATTTTAAAGCTTAAGCATTCAAATTAGTCTAGCTTAGTTCAAACCGTGTGATTGTTTAAGTTAAGCTAAATGAGTAGCTTTCCTAGCTAGCAAGGAAAGCTTGCTTTCATGTATGTTTGTAACAGCCCACGACCACCCGCCATCGAGGTATTGTCCGCTTTGGGCAGGCGGGACGCTACCACCATCCCTGTCCTCATGGTTTTGTCCTCAAAAGGCGCCTCGATGGGTTGAGGTTTCCCCATGTTTATAAGGCGTGGTTCGTTCTCCTCAACTCCCGATGTGGGATACCTTCATCCACCCCCCCTCTCAGGGGCCCAGCGTTCTCGCTGGCACATCGGGTCAGGTCCATGGCTTTGATACCACTGTAACAGCCCACGACCACCCGCCATCGAGGTATTGTCCGCTTTGGGCAGGCGGGACGCTACCACCATCCCTGCCCTCACGGTTTTGTCCTCAAAAGGCGCCTCGATGGGTTGAGGTTTCCCCACGCTTATAAGGCGTGGTTCGTTCTCCTCAGCCCCCGATGTGGGATACCTTCATCCACCCCGTGCTGGTTCATTTTGTAAGAGATATGCTTGAATTTCGAATTGAGAGAAGAGACTTTGTATCTTTGAGTTTCATTTAAACACTTCACTTGCTTATCTTAGCTTAGGCCAAACTAAGTGATGATCAAGTAAGTCTTAACTCTTAATTAGGTGGTGTTTCTGTGTCCTAATTGAGGTTAAGGGCCCTAAACTCAAACTTAGTGGTGTTTCTGTATCTAAGTAAGAGTTTAGACTATTCAAACCCTTTGAAACAACTTGAATTGCTTAAGGTGTTCATTCAGACCTCATAAACCCGTGTGATTCCCCTTGGTGTTCTTTGGTGTTTCCTTCTTGTCTTTTATCATTTAGAATCCCTTGATTCTAAAACCCATCCTATCTCACGTGTTTGCTGCCTCACAACCAGCATATTACGTCCCACTTTCATTGGTTTTGTATTGACTGTATTCTCTCTTGGTTTTAAGCTTTTACTCTTAATTTGAGTTTTGGCTTGAACCCTCGGCAGGTACATCATTTTTGGGTATCAGAGCAAGTTCAGATCCTTGCCTGAACCCCACGCTCCCAAATTAAATCCAAACACAAACAGCCTACTTACATTTCAAATCAGCCCACAAAGAACCCTAGGCCTCGTCCTTCACGCCATCTTCAATGAGCTTGGAGAAAGAACTAGCTTTTATTGATATTGGATATGCTTACTTTGCAATTCCAAAATTTCGTGGCGAAAAGGAAGAGTTCACAGGTTGGTTATCTAAGGTGGAACGAGTTTTTACTTGTTGCATCCTTAATGACCAACAGAAGTTCAAAGTGGTTATTTCAAGATTGAGAGGTTGTGCACTTCAGTGGTGGAATAATTACAAGTTTGAGCGAAAAAAGAAAGGAAAAGAGAAGGTGAGAACTTGGAAGAAATTGAGTAGTAAGTTGAAGGGTTCCTTTTGCCCATCCACTTACATGCCCATGAAAGAAAGTATCTCCATTAAGCTCACAAGTTCATTCCCTTCCACTCCACAAAAAAGCCCAACTCCACCAAAGAACCTTTTCCCACCACCCACACAAAGACCCCTTCCTAAAGGAGCTCGAAAATGTTTTAAGTGCCAAGGATTTGGTCACTTAGCATCCGAATGTCCCAACCTAAGAAATGTCACCCTAGCTAAATGGAAGGCCATAGAAGAGGTTCAATCAGAAGAGAAAGTTGAAGACCATTATGGAGATGATCTTGAAGAAGTCATGGTAGAAGCTGATGAAGGCTCCATGCTCCCCCTAAACACCCACCATCCACCTAGAAGCCATGAGCATCTCGGCCTTCCCACCACTTTTCATGAACCACCATCCTTTTTTTCCACTCCACCCACACCCAAAACACTCAAATATAATTTCTGTCAACCCATTTCAGAACCTTTACTTAATGCTCCTAATATTGAATTAAGAGTGCTTAAGGAAGTGGTTCAAAGCAAAATAAAAGAGTCCCCTACGTCCACCATTCAAACCAGTAAGGGGAAAGAAAAGAAGAGAGTCTCTAAGTTCAAAAGAGACTTGTTTTCATGGTTGATTTTATTTCTGCCAGAAATGAAGAAAGAAGAGGAGTTCTTTACCTAATATGATTTGAGGGCAAATCACTTTTAACAAGGGGAGTATGATGGAAATCCCTCCATCCCTTTTGTTTTAAAAAGAATCAAATCAATTAGGTATGCTCAATATGCTAGTTTAAGTATGAATAAATCATCCAAGTTTTATTTAAACATTGAAACTGCAGGGCAAGGGTTAATTCTAGCAGCTAACCCGTTTTCATGTGCTTAATTACTCAAACATACTAAGGGTTTATGATGTAAGTCTCAAGGGAATGAAGCAACCCAAGTCAACTTACAACAAGAACACTAGAAAACAAGCAAACACCCAACGGCCAAGGAGGCACGGTCGTGCTTAATGGCACGGGGTGGCCGTGCTAACTTGCTACCTAGCTCGCCTAGAAAGTGCCTCACTTCATGGTTTGAGATGGCTTTGAGCTCAAATGGAAATCTGATGCAATGAGCCTTATTTTGGCCTTGATTATGTGCGGAAAAGAGTAAGCAAAGGAGTAATGAAAGTGAGGAATGAAAGTAGGAATAAGAACACCAAGAAGATCATTAAAGGAGCTCACGGTTTAAGAGGAGAGAAACCAAGAGCTAGCTTATGAACTTCAAGTGTGTTTAATGAAACTAGGATAGTTCTAAGCTAGATGATTAGATAAGATACACCACCTAACCAAAGATTAAGACTCACTTGGTCACCACCTTAATCGGCCTAATTAAGGATAAACAAGTTAAGTGTTTAAGGAATCACAAGACACAAAGTCTCTTACTCTTAACTGAAAATTCAACTCTATCTCATTAAATGAACACACAAGGCTTTTATATGGCCTTGAAAATACATAAGAGGGCTTTCGTTCTAAGGTAGGAAAGTCATTAAGCATACCTAAGACTACTTAGTACATAGTTTAGCCTAAAACAAACACAAGCTGAAAGTTTAAGTTACAAAGCACTATTTTATCTTCCTAAGCTCTTTCCTATGCATTAAGGAATGTTAATGACTCAATTTCCCAGCTAGGAAGGTAAGGATACACGGCTGGCCACCTCAAAAGAGCTGAAGAATGCATGGTTGCCATGTCATGCTTGAGTGGCCGTGTGTGAGCTTGCCAAATGGAGGCTTTTCCCTTGCTCCACGTGTCTCTCTCATGGGTGGCTGAGTGGCAGCTTACCAAGCAGCTCAAAATGATCAAGTAGGTAGGAACTCACCTTAAGCAAACCCCTTGAAGGAAGAAAACCACTAGGCTAAGTAACCGGGTGTCAATCAGCCGGTTTCTACCTCAATTTGTCACGCATGCTTGACACATCAAATGCTGACTAATTACTACGTTTCTTACATGGATGGAAACCGCAAGATTTCTAGTTTACCCTCCAACTTGAATTGTAGCATTTAGACTTTATTTGCCCCTTGAACAAACCAGAATTCTAAAATTGTGCAGTTTATAGTGCAATCCGGGCAAGGTCAAAAGATGATCTATTTTAAGCAACCAATTGAACTCCAAATAATATGAAACCAATTGGACTTAAAAGCTAAGATCTTAAGCTTAAAAATTTCCCAAAAAACGAGCACCAAAACGTGCTTTAAACCTATGTAATCAGATAACGAAAACCGGGTGAAAATCTGGATGAGAACTCGGGTGCATCACCTTATGTCTTCTCCATCAAGTGACTTATGGCCGTGACTTTGGACTTGATTTCTTGATTGTTCTGGATCATTGTGACATTATTAGACCTTGAGGATGGACCTCTATCATTCTCCCCCTGTTAGGAAGATTTGATCCTCAAATCAGAAAGGTAGTCATCTGCTTCATAAGGGCTTAAATCAGCAACGTTAAACGTAGTTGATACTCCATAATCTCCTGGTAACTCCACCTTATAAGCATTATCATTAATCTTCTCCAAAATCTCGAATGGACCATCTACTCGTGGCATCAGCTTAGTTTTCCTTTTGGAAAGAAAATGTTCTTTGCGTAGATGTATCCAGACCAAATCACCTGGCTTAAAAAGCTTCTCTCTTTCATGCTTGTTAGCTTGGGCCGTGTATGAGAGTGTAGTTTTCTCGATCTTGGCCTTTACTAACTCATGCAACTTCTGGATTTCTTCCACTCTAGCTGCGGCATCCGCACTTAGTTTTTGATCTAACGGTCGAGGAATAAGATCAAGTAGACTTAGGAGATCAGTCCCATAGACCACCTTAAAGGGTGATAGACCAGTAGCCTTGCTTGGAGTCTTGTTGTATGCAAACTAGCGTATGGAAGTAACAGATCCCATGCTTTAGCTTGGTGTTTAATCAAAACTCTTAATAAGGTACCAAGAGTTCGATTAGTCACCTCCGTTTGCCCATCTGTCTGGGGATGGCAAGTGATACTGTACTTGAGTTTAGTACTCAGTTTTTTCCACAGAGTAATCCAAAAGTGGCTTAAAAATTTGGTATCTCGATCAAAGTCGATGGAACGAGGAATTCCATGTAATCTCATCATCTCTTTGAAATAGAGCCCAGCAACATGAGTAGCATCATTAGTCTTGTTGTAGGGAATAAAATGAGCCATCTTCGAAAATCGATCCACAACCACAAAGATAGAATCTTTATTCCTTTGTGTCTTTGGTAAACCAAGTATGAAATTCATACTCACGTCTACCCATGGCAACGTAGGAATAGGAAGTGGCGTGTACAACCCCTGGGGGAGCGAATGACTCTTCGCGATCTAACATGTACTGCACCTTCTAATGATGTCTTAAACATCTTTTTCCATGCCTGGCCAATAATAATGTTCCCTAAGCATGGTTAGGGTCTTATCTTCACCGAAATGACCAGCTAAAGAACCAGCATGGACTTCTTGAACCAACAACTCACGAGTGCTGCATTTGGGGACACATAACCGAGCACCTTTAAAGAGAAACTCTTCTTGAATTAAGAAATCCCCTTTGGGATGTTTAGCACACTCAGAGTATAACACCCCAAAATCTTCATCATCCTGGTATAAAGCCTTTAGATGCTTAAATCCAAGGATACAAGCATCTAACTGGAACAATAATAGATAACACCGAGAAAGGGCATCGGCGCCTTGATTCAGCTTGCCGGACTTATGCTTGATAGTAAAGTGAAAGGACTTCAGGAACTCAACCCATTTAGCATGGCGTGAGTTTAACTTATGTTGGCCTTGAATATACTTCAAAGCCTCGTGATCAGAATGAAGAATAAACTCACTGGCAACCAAATAATGATTCCAATGTTCCGAGCATCGAACGATGGCATAGAACTCTTTGTCGTAGGTTGAATATCTTCTTCTGGTATCACATAATTTCTCACTGAAGAAGGCTAAAAGACGTCCTTCTTGGGTAAGAATTCCACCAATACCAACTCCAGAAGCATCGCACTCAATTTCAAAGACCTTCTTAAAGCATGGTAAAGCTAATACCGGTGCTTGAGTTAGTCTCTCTTTCACTTCTTCAAAGGCTGCTTGGGCTTTAGGATTCCAAGTGAACGAGGAACCCTTAAGAACTTCAGTCATAGGAGCTAAAATAGTGCTGAAATTGCGTATGAATCTCCTATAGAAAGAAGCCAAGCCATGAAAGCTTCGAACATCATGAATACTCCTAGGAGCAGGCCAAGTCCGAAGAGCCTTAATCTTGCTTTCATCTGCCTTAATACCATTTTCAGAAACAATATAACCTAAGAAGGTAACTTCATGGGTAAAGAAGGTACACTTCTTTAGGTTGTCAAACAATTTCTCTTTTTCAAGAACGAGCATCACCTGAGTTAAGTGATCTTGATGCTCTTGCTCATTCTTGCTAAACACCAAAATATCATCGAAGTAAACGACCACAAACTTGCCCAAGTATGGCCGAAATACTTGATTCATCAATCTCATAAACGTACTAGGGGCATTGGAAAGACCGAAAGGCATGACTAACCACTCATATAATCCGCCCTTAGTCTTGAAAGCAGTTTTCCACTCATCGCCCTCCCTAATACGAATCTGATAATAACCACTCCTCAAATCAATCTTACTAAACACCTTAGAGCCATGTAACTCATCCAACATATCTTCAAGCCTAGGTATAGGGTACCTATACTTGATAGTAATTTTGTTTATGGCCCTACTGTCAACACACATCCTCATACTACCATCCTTCTTCGGGACCAAAAGAGCAGGAACAGCACACGGACTTAAGGATTCTCGTACCAACCCCTTGAATATCAGTTCTTCAACTTGACGTTGAATCTCTTGAGTTTCTTTGGGATTTGTCCTGTAGGCTGGCTTATTAGGTTGAATGGGTCCTGGGATAAGGTCAATATGATGTTGAATGTCACGCATTGGGGGTAAACCCGAAGGTATCTCATCTGGAAATAGGTAACTAAACTGATTCAATATGACCTTGGCTGTGGGATGGGATGGAAGTGGTGTTTCTGGCTCATCTTGTACTTGCAATATCCACTCTTTCAAGGCCTTGAACTCATGTTGAGAAGCCTTTAAAAGTGGTTCAACATATGTCAAAAGTAAGTCAGATTGATTTTGGCTTTTTTATGGTTTCATTTTGTGGAGTTCGAATGGTGACATAGGATTCAGGGTAATCTTCTTACCATCTTTGATAAAAGAATAAGTATTAAGATAACCATTATGCATAACCTTCCTGTCATACATCCATGGTCGTCATAACAGAATATGGCAAGCATCCATGGGGATAACATCACACCAAAGTTCATCTTGGTAGTTCTTACCAAGAGAGAATGAAATCAAGCAACGAGAGTTAACTTATAATCCCTTGTCTTGATTTAGCCATTGAATATTGTATGGGTGTGGGTGTGCTATGGACTGAAGGTCCAGTTTCTTAATCATACTCAATGAAACAATGTTGGCACAACTTCCTCCATCAATGATTAACGAGCACACTTTGCCTTGGACTGTACACCGTGAGGGAAAGATGTTCTCACGTTGTTCATCCTTAGCAATTCGTTGATTGCTCAATACCCTTCGAATTACTAGCATCTCACCATCATCTGCATTTTCCACAAACTCTTCCTGATCATCCTCATGATCCTCCTCAGCATCTTCTTCCTTTTCCTCTTCTTTCTCCTCGGCAAATTCTCCCTCTATGGCTTCCCACTCAGCTAAGGTAACCACTTTGCGACTAGGACAATCAGAAGCAATATGTCCTAAGCCTTGACACTTATAACACCTTCTCTGGTTTATGGGGTATGGGTTTGGACGTGGGGGATTCGGTAGTGGCCTTTGAGGAGCTTAGTTCTTTTGTGGATTGGTTGGGAAAGGAGTAGATGATTTAGGTTGAGGTGTGGTACTTCCCTTATTGAAGGGTTGCCCACAGTTTGGTACTGAATTTGGCTTGAAAGAATCATGAAGATTCATCCAAGACTTTCTTTATTGCTCCACCTTATGTACTAGGACACACAATTCATCAAAGGTGGTGTAAGCTTGCAATTCAACCACGTTAGGTATCCTAGGATCAAGCCCTCCTAGGTAACGAACCATGGTCTGCTCTTTAGGCTCATGAATATCACATTTGATCATGAGTTTCTCAAACTCACGTGTATATTCTTCAACACTTATTTTGCCTTGATTCAGATGGTGAAGGAGCATGTATTGATCTTGGACATATGTGGAAGCAAAAACCGTGCCTTCATCTTGGCTTTTATCTTGTTCCAAGTAGCAATCTTACTCTTCCTCTCCCTAGTTCTCTTAGCATTAAGGTTTGTCCACCATAAGGAGGCATATCTCCTTAATCTAAGAGCAACTATCTTGACTTTCTTATCCTCCGGAATCTCCTTAAACTCAAAGATACGTTCCACTGTTTGTAACCATTCAATGAACTCATCAGGATCTAGCTTACCCTCAAACTCAGGAATTTCAACCTTGAATTCATTAGAGTTGAAAGTAGGCCGCGTTCTTCTTTGTGTTCTTTCGAATGGTACATCCTCTTCAGAGAATGATAACGCATTGCTAGCTTCCTCTTCATGGCCATAATCCGTCCCAATTCGAATGCTTGGTGGCTCTTGAAGCTTGTGCTTTTGTTTCGTGTGGTTTCCAAGCTGTTTTCTCAAGTACTCATTTCATGCTTTGAGTTCGTGATTACTCACACTCATTTCTTGCATTTGCTTGGAAAGAACCTCGAGCCTTTCTTCCACAGACATGCTAGTACTCATTGTGATTGCAGGAATGAATGGTTTATGCTTGATTGTGTTTGAACTGATTTCAGAGATAGACTGGGAATGGCGTGGAGTTCAGGCAAGGATCTGAACTTGCTCTGATACCAAAATTGATGTAAGTCTGAAAGGAATGAAGCAACCCAAGTCAATTTCCAACAAGAACACTAGAAAACAAGCAAACACCCAACGGCTAAGGAGGCACGGTCGTGCTTAATGGCACGGGGTGACCGTGCTAACTTGCTGCCTAGCTCGCCTAGAAAGTGCCTCACTTCACGATTTGAGATGGCTTTGAGTTCAAATGGAAATCTGATGCAATGAGCCTTGTTTTGGCCTTGATTATGTGTGAAAAAGAGTAAGCAAAGGAGTAATGAAAGTGAGGAATGAAAGTAGGAATAAGAACACAAGAAGATCATTAAAGGAGCTCACGATTTAAGAGGAGAGAAACCAAGAGCTAGCTTATGAACTTCAAGTGTGTTTAATGAAACTAGGATAGTTCTAAGCTAGATGATTAGATAAGATACACCACTAATCACTTAGCTTAGGGCCCTTAATCTTGGATCAGGATAAGATACACCACCTAACCAAAGATTAAGACTCACTTGGTCACCACCTTAATCGGCCTAATTAAGGATAAGCAAGTTAAGTGTTTAAGGAATCACAAGACACAAAGTCTCTAACTCTCAACTGAAAATTCAACTCTATCTCATTAAATGAACACACAAGGCTTTTATATGCCTTGAAAATACATAAGAGGGCTTTCCTTCTAAGGTAGGAAAGTCATTAAGCATACCTAAGACTACTTAGTACATGGTTTAGTCTAAAACAAACACAAGCTTAAATTTTAAGTTACAAAGCACTATTTTATCTTCCTAAGCTCTTTCCTATGCATTAAGGAATGTTAATGACTCAATTTCCCAGCTAGGAAGATAAGGATACACGGCTGGCCACCTCAAAAGAGCTGAAGAATGCATGGTTGCCATGTCATGCTTGAGTGGCCGTGTGTGAGCTTGCCAAATGGAGGCTTTTCCCTTGCTCCACGTGTCTCTCTCATGGGTGGCTGGGTGGCAGCTTACCAAGCAGCTTAAAATGATCAAGTAGGTAGGCACTCACCTTAAGCAAACCCCTTGAACGAGGAAAACCACTAGGCTAAGTAACCGGGTGTCAATCACCTGGTTTCTGCCTCAACTTGTCACGCATGCTTGACACATCAAATGCTGACTAATTACTACGTTTCTTACATGGATGGAAACCTCAAGATGTCTAGTTTACCCTCCAACTTGAATCGTAGCATTTAGACTTCATTTGCCCCCTGAACAAACCAGAATTCCAAAACCGTGCAGTTTGTAGTGCAATCCGGGCAAGGTCAAAAGATGATCTGTTTTAAGCAACCAATTGAACTCCAAATAATATGAAAACAATTGGACTTAAAAGCTAAGATCTTAAGCTTCAAAATCTCCCAAAACACGAGCACCAAAACGTGCTTTAAACCTATGTAATCATATAACAAAAACCGGGTGAAAATCTGGATGAGAACCCAGGCGCATCACCTTGTGTCTTCTCCATTAAGTGACTTATGGCCGTGACTTTGGACTTGATTTCTTGATTGTTCTGGATCATTGTGACATTATTAGACCTTGAGGATGGACCTCCATCAGTTTAAGTCTAATGTTTTTTGATGGATTTGAAGTTCAAGATGTAAGCTTTCTAACAAATCAAGTTTCATCCAATTTGGACTTCATTTGGTCGTTCAAATCAGCAATTAAACCCAAGGTGTCAAAATTACCCAACAGGACCAGAATAAGCACGGTTTTGATTAATTCATAACTTTAGCTATATGATGGCTTAAGTCTTAAAATTATGCATTTTTAGAATCCGCAAAATGTCTACTTTCAATTCCAATTAGAATCATCTGATTTGGAATTCAATTGGTTGGTTAAATCAGCTCATTTTCAGTCCTATGCTGTTTTGGACCAGATTCTGCACGGTTCGAATATTCAGCCTATTTCAAGGGGCAAATGACGTCCAAATGCTTTGATTCAAAAAAGCGGGTAAACTAGACATCTTAAGGTTTCTTTCGATGTAAAGAAAGCTCAAATTACTCAGCATTTGAGGTGTCAACCATGAAGCACAAAACAAGGTAGAAACCGGCACCTAGACACCCGGTTACTTAGCCAGGTGGTTTTCCCTCCTAGATGGGTTTGCTAGAGGAGTGTGCTTACCTACTTGGTCACCTTGAGCTGCTTGGTAAGTTGCCACTCAGCCACATAGGAGTGAGACACGTGGGAGCAAAAAGAAGGCGACACTTGGCAAGCTATGAACTGGCCACACTCACTCTACATGGCAGCCATGCATTCATCCATCTTTTGATGTGGCAGCCGTGCATTACTTGCCCTTCTTGCTAGGAAAATGAGTGTCCTAAGTTACTTCAAGCTTAGGAAAAGTGTTAGAGAGCTAAATTATGTATTTTAAAGCTTAAGCATTCGAATTAGTCTAGCTTAGTTCAAACCGTGTGATTGTTTAAGTTAAGCTAAATGAGTAGCTTTCCTAGCTAGCAAGGAAAGCTTGTTTTCATGTATTTAAAGTCGTGCTGGTTCATTTTGTAAGAGATATACTTGAATTTCGAATTGAGAGAAGAGACTTTGTGTCTTTGAGTTTCTTTTAAACACTTCACTTGCTTATCTTAGTTTACGCCGAACTAAGTGGTGATCAAGTAAGTTTTAACTCTTAATTAGGTGGTGTTTCTGTATCCTAATTGAGGTTAAGGGGCCTAAACTCAAACTTAGTGGTGTTTCTGTATCTAAGTAAGAGTTTAGACTATCCAAACCCTTTGAAACAACTTGAATTGCTTAAGGTGTTCATTCGGACCTCATAAACCTGTGTGATTCCCCTTGGTGTTCTTTGGTGTTTCCTTCTTGTCTTTTATCATTTAGAATCCCTTGATTCTAAAACCCATCCTATCTCACGTGTTTGCTGCGTCACAACCAGCATATTACGTCCCACTTTCCTTGGTTTTGCATTGATTGTATTCTCTCTTGGTTTTAAGCTTTCACTCTTAATTTGAGTTTTGGCTTGAACCCTCGGTAGGTACATCAATTCCCAATTTCAAATCCTGTTGTTTTAAAAAGAATTGAACAAGTATAAGCTGAAAGTTTAAGCTACAAAATACAAGTTTGCTTTTTTAAAACTCTTTCCTAAGCATTAAGGAACCTTGTTGACTCAATTTCCTCTCTAGGGAGGTAAGCATCACACGGCTGCCACCTCAAAAGGTTGATGAATGCATGACTGCCATGTAGAGTGAGTGTGATCGATTCATAGCTTGCCAAGTGTTGCCTTCTTCTTGCTTCCACGTGTCTCACTCCTATGTGGCTGAGTGGCAACTTACCAAGCAGCTCAAGATGACCAAGTAGGCAAGCACACACCTCTAGCAAACCCATCTAGGAGGGAAAACCACCTTGCTAAGTAACCAGGTGTCTAGGTGCCGGTTTCTGCCTTGTCTTGTGCTTCATGGTTGACACCTCAAATGCTGAGTAATCTAAGCTTTCTTTACATGGAATGAAACCTTGAGATGTCTAGTTTACCCCTATTTTTGAATCAAAGCATTTGGGCATCATTTATTCCTTGAAATAGGCTGATTTCCATAACCGTGCAGAATCTGATCCAAAACAGCATAGGACTGAAAATGAGCTTCGTTCACTGGCCAATTGAACTCCAAATCTGGTAATTCCAATTGGACATGAAAGCTAAGATATTGGGGATTCCAAAAAGGTAAAAATCCAAGGTTCATACTACCATTAAACTTGTCAAATCACATACCAAAACCGGGTACATTCTATTTAAACTGGCAGTTTGTATATCTTGGTTTTATTGGCTAATTTGAGAGGGTAAATGAAATCTAAATGGGGTGAAACTTGATTTTCTAGAAAGCTGACTTCTAAACTTCAATACCAATGCAAAATATTGGACTTAAACCTTAAAGGGGTTTACGTAATTAACCTCCCAAAACCGGGTTTGCTGCTGGAAGCAAACCATAACCTACTGTTTTAGGTCTTAAACAAAATAAGGATGATTTATTCATCCTTAAACCAGCATATTGAGCTTACCTAATTGATTTTTTTCTTGGTTTTAAGCTTTCACTCTTAATTTGATTTTTGGCTTGAACCCTCGGTAAGTACATCATTTTTGGTATCAGAGCAAGTTCAGATCCTTGCCTGAACCCCACGTTTCCAAGTTAAATCCAAACACAAACAGCCTACTTAATTTTCAAATCACCCCACAAAGAACCCTAGGCCTCATCCTTCACGCCATCTTCAATGAGCTCGGAGAAAGAACTAGCTTTTATTACTATTGGATATGCTTGCTTTGCAATTCCAAAATTTCGTGGCGAAAAGGAAGAGTTTACAGGATGGTTATCTAAGGTGGAACGAGTTTTTGCTTGTTGTATCCTTAGTGACCAAGAGGAGTTCAAAGTGGTTATTTCAAGATTGAGAGGTTGTGCACTTCAGTGGTGGAATAAGTACAAGTTTGAGCGAAAAAAGAAAGGAAAAGAGAAGGTGCGAACTTGGAAGAAATTAAGTAGTAAGTTGAAGGATTCCTTTTATCCATCCACTTACACGCTCATGAAAGAAAGTATCTCCATTAAGCTCACAAGTTCATTCCCTTCCACTCCACAAAAAAGCCCAACTCCACCAAAGAACCTTTTCCCACTACCCGCACAAAGACCCCTTCCTAAAGGAGCTCGAAAATGTTTTAAGTGCCAAGGATTTGGTCACTCAGCATCCGAATGTCCCAACCTAAGAAATGTCACCCTAGCTGAATGGAAGGCCATAGAAGAGGTTCAATCAGAAGAGAAAGTTAAAGACCATGATCGAGATGATCTTGAAAAAGTCATGGTAGAAGCTGATGAAGGCTCCATGCTCCCCCTGGACACCCACCATCCACCTAGAAGCCATGAGCATCTCGGCCTTCCCACCACTTTTCATGAACCACCATCCTTTTTTCCCACTCCACCCACACCCAAAACACTCAAATACAATTTCTGTCAACATATTTCAGAACTTTTACTTAATGCTCCTAATTCTGAATTAAGAGTACTTAAGGAAGTGGTTCAAAGTAAAATCAAAGAGTCCCTTACATCCACCATTCAAATCAGTAAGGGGAAAGGAAAGAAGAGAGTCTCTAAGTTCAAAAGAGACTTATTTTCATGGTTGATTTTATTTTAGCCAGAAATGAAGAAAGAAGAGGAGTTCTTTACCTAATATGATTTGAGGGCAAATTATTTTTAACAAGGGGAGTACGATAGAAATCCCTCCATCTCTTTTGTTTTAAAGAAGAATCAAATCAATTAGGTAAGCTCAATATGCTGGTTTAAGGATGAATAAATCATCCTTATTTTGTTTAGGACCTAAAACAGCAGGTCATGGTTTGCTTCCAGCAGCAAACCCGGTTTTGAGAGGTTAATTACGTAAACCCTTTTAAGGTTTAAGTCCAATATTTTGTATTGAGATTGAAGTTTAAGAAGTCAACTTTCTAGAAAATCAAGTTTCACCCCATTTGGATTTCATTTACCTTCTCAAATTAGCAAATAAAACCAAGATATACAAACTGCCAGTTCAAACAGAATGTACCCGATTTTTGGGTATGTGATTTGACAAACTTAATGGTGGTATAAACCTTGGATTTTTACCGATTTGGAATCCGCAAGATCTTAGCTTTCATATCCAATTGGAATTACCAGATTTGGAGTTCAATTGGTCAGTGAACGAAGCTCATTTTCAGTCCTATGCTGTTTTGGACTAGATTCTGCATGGTTCTGGAAATCAGCCTATTTCAAGGGGTAAATGATATCCAAATGCTTTGATTCAAACAAGAGGGCAAACTACACATCTTAAGGTTTCCTTCCATGTAAATAAAGCTCAGATTATTCAGCATTTGAAGTGTCAACCATGAAGCACAAGACAAGGCAGAAACCGGCACCTAGACACACGGTTACTTAGCTAGGTGGTTTTCCCTCCTAGATGAGTTTGCTAGAGGTGTGTCCTTGCCTACTTGGTCATCTTGAGTGCTTGGTAAGCTGCCACTCAGCCACATAGGAGTGAGGCACGTGGAAGCAAGAAAAAGGCGACACTTGGCAAGCTATGAACTGGTCACACTCACTCTACATGGCAGTCATGCATTCATCAACCTTTTGAGGTGGCAGCCGTGTGATGCTTACCTCCCTAGAGAGGAAATTGAGTCAACAAGGTTCCTTAATGCTTAGGAAAGAGTTTTAAGAAAGCAAACTTGTATTTTGTAGCTTAAACTTTCAGCTTATACTTGTTTAAGCTCTAACAGTGTACTAATTAGCTTAGGTTAGCTTAATGACTTTCCTACCTTAGAAAGAAAGCTCATTTCATGTTTTCTGAAGGCCTATTTAAGTGCCTTAGTTGTTCATTTTGAAAGATACATCAGAATTGAAAGAAAACCCCTTTGAGAGCTTTGTGCTTTCGTGCCTTAGTGCATCCAAATACTAAACTTGCTTATCCTTAATTAGGCCGGTTAGGGTGATGTTCAAGTGAAGTCTTAAAGTTGTTTAAATGGTGTTTCTGTATCTTAATCAAGTTTAGGGGCCCTAAACTCAAACTTAGTGGTGTTTCTGTATCTAGGTGAGGGTTTAGAACTATCTATCTACCTTGTTTATCTCACGGGTTCCTTGTTAACTTTGCTGAATTTCAGTTCACAAACCGTGTACTTTGCATTCTGGTTTGAGTTTACAATTAATCCCTCGAAGATACATCAAGTTCCTTTTTCTTTTCCCATTTAGAATCTCTTGATTCTAAATCCCATCCCTACCTCACGTTGTTGCTGCCTCACAAACAGCCCCTAACGTGCCACTTTTTTTGGTTTTTTTTCTTGATTGTATTCTCCCTTGGTTTTAAGCTTTCACTCTTAATTTGAGTTTTGGCTTGAACCCTCGACAAGTACATCACTTATGGCGTTCAATGGATCCATCGGAATGGAATTTAGTCCTGTAAATCCATTTACAACCAACCACATTCATAGATGGCACACCAGGCACTAACTCCCAGTATGATTTTGCAAAAATGTATTAAACTCTTCACACATGGCTTGACGCCCGTGAGAGTGCGTAACCGCTTGTGAAAAACAGGTGGGATCACCATCCTTACGCAGAGCACTCAATGAACGAATATTTTTCAGTTTAAAAATGCCTGATTTTGAACATGTCTACATAGGATGTTGATTGACAATGAAAGACGTCGACCACTCGGAAGAAGCAGAGATCGCATTGTCGGATACAGACGCGGTTGGGCTTGGAGAAGAGATGGATGGACCGGTTGAAGAATCTGAGGGGTCAGGTGAAGGACTGAGGCTGAAAGCGGGAGTAGGACAGTCGCGGATTGGACCGGGCTGAGAAGCGGAGGAGGATTGGGTGGGCTCACAGGCAGGACTGGGACATAGAGGCACGGGTAGGCGCGAATGTGGGTGGACAGGTGAAGGACCAGACATTTCATTTGTGTGGGATGTCGACGTCGGTATCTGAGTAACGGTAAAGGTAACAAAGTGACGGTGGGCCCAGTAGAAGGCAGTGATGTAGCAGGTAATAATGGAAGACAGGATTGAATAGGTTAAGAATTTCCTGATAGGGAAAAATGTGTTCGTGAAATAAAACATATCGGCTTATATAGATTTTGCCAGAGATGGGTTCGAGACATTTATAAGTCTTGTAATGTGGGGCATATCCAAGGAATATACACCTTATAGAACGAGGTTGCAATTTATTTTTAACCATTGGAGAAATATTCGGAAAACTTTGTCATCCCAAAACCCGTAAAAAAGTATAGTCCGGTGGTTTGAAAAATAATTTTTGAAAAGGCGATAAACCACAAAGAGTAGATGTAGGTAATCTATTGGTAACATAAGTAGCTGTGGATACTACATCATCCCAAAAAATATCAGGAAGGGAGGCATTGATAAGAAAGGTTCGAGCCATTTTGTGTCGATGTTTTTTTTTAGCAATCCCATTTTGTTGCTGAGTGTGGGGGAATAGATGCCATTTTGAATTAAATGATCAAACAAAGAATTATTGTCGTATTCTTTTCCTCCGTCACTCGGAAAATACTTGATTTTGGCATCAAAAAGGTTTTCAACCATTTTCTGAAACACACAAACTATTTTAAAATTATCAGACTTATTTTTCATGGGATACAATCTAGAATATCGAGAAAAATCATCAACAAATAAAACGTAATATTTATGGCCATGAGCAGAGTAAATAGGAGATTGCCAAACATCACTATAAATTAAAACAAGCGGTTTATTAGCAAAGTGAACAACGCCATGAAAGGGTAATCTAGTAGACTTGCCCAAACCAGACGAAACACAATCCTTGAAAGTTTTAGAGGTCTGAACAATAAATTCATTGGAATGAAGAGAATCTAGAGTCCTAGAGCTAGAGTGACCTAAGCGTCGATGCCACACATGAGCAGGTTGATGGAGAGTGAAGTAAGTGGGGAATGTGGTGGATGGAAGAGTGATGGGATAGAGATCTCCTTTACTTGCAACTTGGAAGTAGAACAGTCCCCGTTGCCTTGTCCTGAATTACAAAAAAAGAAGCATCAAAAATTACTTGGCAATTGTTATCACGACAAAGGCACGTAATGGAAAATAAATTATGCTTTAATTTGGGGAAATGAAAAACGTTAGACAAGCGCAATGGTCAATTAGTAGTAGGTAGATAACAAGTGCCAATGTTCCATATAATAGATCACCATTACCAACTACAACTTTTGTGGTTCCGTTGTAAGAGAATTTAGAAGACAAATTTCCATCGAACGGTGTCATATGAGCCGAGGCACCAGAGTCTGGATACCACGTCTCTTGTCCATCACTAAGAGACATTGCAGTAAAGGAATTAGATGCAAGAGAATCAGGAGTTACACCTGCGGTAAACGGTAAGCTAGCGGGGACATTGCAAGGCCGAATGGCCATTGGTAAAGCAAATTTGACAAACAAGGGTTGATGGGCCTGGACCCAAAAGACCCGATTGAGATGAACTACCTGCAGAGAAATTATTAGAGCATGATTGGACATGAGTAACAGAACATGACACGGAAGAATCACTTATGCACATACCAGTAGGTCCACTCCGAGTTTGGCTGGAGACTTGATCATTGTGGGAGTGCTGATTGTTATTAGAGAGACCACGACCACCTCCCCCGTTACGGTTCTGATAATTATTCCGCCTGTTATTGTTACGCCAATTACCACCCCCACGTCCTCTATTATGCTGTTGCCGCTGATTTTGAACTGATGCAGAATTTGGTTGAGTAGTAGAAGAGGACGTAGCATGGGTAATAGTCAAAGCAGGATGGGAGATAGATTGATCATCATAATCCTTAACTGACGTAGCCGCTGTTCTTGGAGAAGAAGCCGAGGGCGGAGCTCATCAAAGGAAAGGTGCATAGGCACATGAGTCAAGGTAGTAACCAAGGTTTCATAGTCACGTCCAAGACCCATCAAAGTGTAGTGAACCAGATCAGATTGCGGCACAGGCGGGTTCATAGCAGCGAGATTATCAGCAAATGACGTAATATCTCGTAAATATGCGTCCATGGTTTGGGGGTCAGATTTCTTAACATTGGTGAGCATCCGTTTTAATTCTAAAGCCTGGGCCATACTTTGATGCATGAACGATGATTTAGACGTTCCCATCAATGAAACGAAGAACGGCAGTCACGGACATTTATCAAAATTTCGGGAGAAAGTGTTGCAAAAATCCACGAACGGACACTTTGATCAAGACGCAGCCAATCTGCAAAAGCTGAATTAGGAATAGACTCACCAGATGAAGTGCGAACCATGGAAGGTGGGGAAGGGTAGGAGCCATCAACGAGTCCAAGAAAACCATGAGATACCAAGATTGCTGTGAATTGGGTATGCCAAGTTAGATAGTCTTCGGGCGTTTCGGCGCCACAAGTGTGCAACTAAGAGTGGCGGGATTTGGCTGAGGCATGGAGGACGACAAGAACCGCGAAGTCGAGATAGGATTGACGGTGGATGAAGATCCAACTTCAAATTGGCTATACCCAGAAGGACGCCATGCTGACGATGAGGGTGTGCGATAGATGGGTCCAATGGGGTCATGGAGAGGACGGGAAATGTGAGAGTTATAGAGAGAAGGCTGACCGTTGAAGTAAAAGGGAAGAGTGGGCTGAGTAGAAGCGTCAGTCATGGGTCAACGTATCTCGGAGGTGCTCATGCGATGCTGTGCAGAAGAAAAAGAAGCAGCCATGTCTGTTTGTGGGAATGAAAAATAAGTTGTAACAGGGTTAGACACAGCAACTGGGGTATCATGATGCTGATTGGTGATATCCAGTGACAAAGTGGGTGATTCAACCATGGCTGACCTCAGGCCAAAACATGCTGGAGGAGGAATACCAGACATGACGAGGAGAGTGGAGGGTGGACGGCTGTAGAGAGGGAGAGTCTAGGGTATCGATTTGGCTCTGATACCATGTGAATGAATAAACCGCATACCCTCTGAGGGGGAGCTGGATGTATATTAATAGCAGTAATTAGGGTTTTATACGAATACAATTATCAGGCCCATAAACATATGACTACATATATATATATATACACACACACACACACACTCTATTAGAATGCATCTTCTACCGAATCTGCACTGGACTAGCATATTTGCTCTTGGAGGAGAGCTATAATATACTTTCATTCCCTATTTGTATTTACTAACAACAGTAGTTTGACTGAGTGGGGAACTTAGGGTTTAACATGTTTTAATTTACATGTAAAGTGCCAGACTGCTTATGCATATAAATGGCATACTATTCTTATGACAAAAATGGTGAAAAATTACTGAATTTTAGAGGACAACTTTCTGTTTTCTTTCTTTGTGTTTTTCTCATCTATTCAACAAGCTCTGTGAGCTACAAATACTATAAAAGTCAGCTTGTTCACATGACTCAGAGAACCGTTCAAAAACATTCCCTTAAACAGTGGGATGATTAAACCATAAATGCAAAGAAGAATAATTACACACTTGATTTTGGACTTATAACTCCATCATCAAATCCAAAAACATTATTGGGCTTGCTCCCCCTTTCATCTGAATTTTCTTTCACATTGTTGGAAAAAGGAAATATTTTAATTCAACATCTCTGCTTACAAATATTTCCTTATTCTCCAAATCATGCAGCCTCCAACATTTCTTCCCAAAAGGATATCCCACAAACACGCATTTTCGACTACGAGAAGCAAACTTGTCGTTTTGTTCAATTTTTAGCTTTTGCATAACAAAGACATCCAAAGATACGAACATTATCTTATGAGGGTTTTAGCCCAAATAAACACTCATATGGAGTTTTACCCTCTAACAAAGGAGTAGGCGCTCGATTTATTAGATAAGCCGTAGTCAAGACACATTGACCCCACAACTCTATTGGTAGACTAGCATGAAATCGAAGAGCACGAGCAACATTTAAAATATGTCTATACTTTCGCTCAACTCTCGCATTTTGTTGTCGAGTGCCCACACAATTTGTCTAACGGACAATTCCTTTTTCAAAGTAAAAATGTGTCATAAACTGGAAAGTAAATTCCTTGCCATTATCACTACGAATGAAGAACTTCGCATTTTTACCAAAGTGATTCTTTGCATAAATCACAAAATTTTGCAAAAATAAACTAGTCTCACCCTTATCACGTATCAAATATACCCATACCGCTCTACTTGCATCATCAACAATCGACAAAAAATAATGTGCGCCACAAGTTGATGGAACACAATAGGCACCCCAAATATCATAATGCAAGAGCTCAAAAGGTCGACTGGCTTTGCTATCACTTTTGAAAAATGAGCAACGAGTTTGTTTAGCACGAAAACAAACATCACAAGGTTCATTCACTTTACTAAAGTTATCACCAATATCTAAACTTTTAGCAAGTAAAGAGAGAACTTGTCTGGATGAATGACCAAGACGCCCATGCCACAAATCATAAACCTTGACTGCATTTGCTTGTAAATTTGCATCTGGAATTTTCTGGTGAAGAAAGACCCCTCCTTTGACTCTATCCACTCCAATCAGGTTCCTCGAGATACGATCTCGTATCACACAAAAACTATCAGTAAAAGTTACAATACAATTATATTCTTTATTCAACTGCCAAATGGAGATCAAATTGCATGTTAACTTTGGAACAAAAAGAAGTTCTTTCAAAACTATATTTGCCCCTAATCGAACAATTCCAACTTTGTTAGCCACTACTTTGTTGCCATCTGGTAAACCCACCATGATTGGATCAATTTTCTTGATATTTTCAAGGACCTCAAATATCCTGATCATATGGCAAGAAGCCCTTGTGTCAAATAGCCACTCATGTTTAGCTTGCAATTTTTCATTTCCATCCTTTGGTGTTTCAATTAAGCTGAGAATCCTTTTAATTTGCTCAGCCAAAAAGCCAGGTACAGAACTAGGGCTCGCATCTCCGGTGTTCGAAGTCACGGCTACTGCCTATCCCATCATGGTGTTTGCACCCGCTTTTCTTCCACCACCGTTCGAAACAAGAAGTTTCTTCGTGCCCAGTTTGTCCATAGTGCATACAAATCACTTTCTTAGTCGATTGTGAGTTTTTTTGGTGATTTTTACTGAAAAAGCAGCAGTATTCTCGCCCTCGTTTTCTCTTCCAATCATCAGGTTCTTGTGGGTCTCTTCTTGAGACACCATGTTAAAGATTTTGTCAAGAGAACTCAGGGGTTCTTGGGCAAGAATCTGGCTCCGTATGTTCGAGTAAGTTTCATCATCTAAGCCCATAAGAAATTGATGCGGTTTTTCTTCTTCAAACAATTGATTCACTTGAGCACCAATATTGCATTCACATTTCTTACAAGTGCACTGAGGATGTCGGATATGACCTTCCAATTCACTCCATAAACTCAGTACCTTTGAGTAGAACTCGATAACATCCATGCCGTTTTGCTTACAATCTGCCAGACTTGCTTTTAGTTGATGTATTTTGGGAGCACTTGCCACGGCATATCGTTTCTTCAGATTGCTCCACATCAATTCAGCCGTGTCCACATAGGCAATACTGGATCACAACTTCAGTTCTATGATGTTCAAGATCCATGAGCAAATCATCGCGTTAATATTTCCGGGGTTTGCAACTCAATTGTATCTTCATCATTCTTTGGTTCTAGCTTTTTAAGAGATGCGTCAATAAATCTCAACTTGTTCTTGGCTTTGAGAGCGGTTCTCACTGCTCTCTCCCAAAGATCATAATTCTTGCCGTCAAAAATTGCCACTGTAATAAGTCCTCTGGGTCCTTCAGAAGGATGTAAATAATAGGGAGAATGATTTTCACCCAAAAACTTCTTTCCAGACATGGCTGTAAATGGAAGTTGAAAGAGAGAGGAAAAACATATTCTCACTCACGTAGAGAAGGTGGGAGCAAGGTAAACAATTTCAAAGAACCGATTGCTCTGATACCATATGACAAAAATGAAGAAAAATGACTGAATTTTAGGGGATAACTTTTTGTTTTCTTTCTCTATGTTTTTCTCATCTATTCAACAAGCTCTGTGAGCTACAAATACTACAAGAGTCAGCCTATTCGCATGACTCAGAGAATCGTTCAAGAACATCTCCTTAAACAGTGGGATGATTACACCATAAATGCAAAGAAGAATAATTACAACTAAATGAATGCCTAAAATATTTAAGGTCTAAAAAATATGTAACTGATTTCTAACAATTCTCCTTTCTTTTTTTTAGGGGGGGGGGGGACGGTCAAATGATAACTAGCCTTCTTAGAGTGAACAGGCTGTCTCACTTTTAAAATAATTTTAAAAAGAAAAAAAAGGAATGAAAAGAGGATTATCACGAAAATCTTGCAAGCAGTGCAAAGTAGCTTGTGGTAGTGGGTTGATGTCAACCCTTCGACGAATCCTCATAAGTGGGGCAGACATGTGAAGTCGAAGATTGTCCTTTCAGTGAATCAATTGAACCCTCAGTTTACATGCGCCACTATCTTGGCCTCCATGCAGCACTTTTGCCAAAAGAAAAACGACAATAATCTCATTTTGCCACTTCAAAGTTTAAATATTTGAGAAATAAGATTAAGACATTCGCTTATCTTGTACTACACACTAGGGACAGAGTCAGGATTCAAAGTAAGCGGGCAAGATTAATAACACACAAATTTACCTAAAGTCAATAAATTTAACACAAATAAACAAACAACAACCAACAAATTACCCCAATTCTAATTTCTAAATTCTCAATTAAGAAAGGCAAAATCTAATTTTTTACTTGATGAGTAAATCTCTAAATTAACAGCTTATTCAACACAAATTCAATAAAAATTAGTAAACTAACAAAAACAAGGAAGTAATTACAAACAAAATTAGTTCAACTTTAAATCTTCAATCAAGAACAACCAAGAAGACAATTAGGTTAAAATTCTCATTTTTCAATTGATGAATCATGAGTAATTCACTAAGTTAATCAATTGTTTAACATAAATCTAACTAAAATCAGTAAAATAAATATGATTATTTACAAAATAACAAAATTAAAAATAAAAATTGAGAATTTTTGAGAGTTACCTTATATTGGGATTTGGACTTAGGAGTTAGAAGGAGACCTGAGGAGGAGTGGAGGCGGCTGCCGGCACTAGTGGCGACACTAGTGGCAGGCCTAGCGGCCGGTTGGCGACTGGACTAGGCAGACTGCAGAGTGTGAGAGAGAGAGAGTGCGTGGGTGGTGGGCTGGGCAGAGAGAGAGAGAGAGAGAGAGCGTCTGAGGAGGAAAGTAAAGCAAGATTACAGAGTCGAAAGGCAGAAATTAGACAAAATGAATGGGTAAAACTAAAAAAAAAAAAAAAACATACAAGGCATCACAGAAGGAGAGTGATGAGAGTTAAACCCGTGACCCCCCGAAGTAAGTAAAGAGCAGCCAACCATCCTGCTAGCCACACATTTGCAAAATGTGTGTGAACTAATTAATATATATCCATTTTGTTTATCCACAAAAATATCCCATATTTAATTTTTTTCCTAAAAAGCTGGGGGTCAATTAACCCCTTGCCCCAATATAACTCCGCCAATGCTACACACCATCTTGATCGTATGGGTTTTCCAGGCCCCTCTTCCTCGCTAGTAACGACAGGGGGAAAGCAAACCGAGTTTTCAGCTTAATTCGGGGTCGAGGCTCGACTTGTAAATTATTTTGCATGCAAAGCTTATTTACTAAAAAACTGCACCAATCTTATCCTGTCACTTTAAAATTAAATATGCGAGAAATGTGACCAAAGACTCCTTTTATCATATAAAACACACTATCTTGCCAGTATGTATATTCCAGTCTTGGGTTTACAAACTTAAGTTACATGTCACAAAGTTACGATGGGTGGGGACCACATGAAAATAGAGAAGTGAAATTTTTCAAAAAGACAAAAATATTATGTATAATAAGTTGAGGTTATAGACCCAAAATTAACAAATACTTTGCTCACAAGCTTCCAACTTCCCTTCTCTTTACCTTGATTGCATTGAGTTGTAGAATTAACCAGGCCATCCCGAAAGACAATTGTTTTTTGAAAAGGAAAGGAAAAACAGAAAAATAAAATGTGCAAGACATGGTGTAACAATTTCCTATTATTCTACAATCATATTGAACTTGTCATATTTCTATAGTACACAATTGTAAAAGAAATGGGGTTTTTGCACTTAGCACGTGTTAGGGTTTCGACAGCAATTTTACATCAATTTTTTAAACCCTAACTTTTTTTTTGGCTGGTGATTTCAGTTTATAAGCATAATTATATTTTTTGGCTGGTGCTTCAGGATAGGCTACTTACAAGCGATAGACATCAAAAGCTTGGTATGATAATCACTAACATATCTTGCAACTTATGCTCGGTTGGTACTGACAACATAAACCACTTGTTCTTCCAACGCGCTTTCAGTTAGCACCTACTGCAACAATATGCCAGAAACTTGGCTTGCCAACCTATGGTGATCAGTACGTGGGCATTGACACTCCTTAAAATCAAAGGATCAGGAATCAGAAAAAGGGTCAGATAATGCATTTTATGCAGCAGTAGCATATCATATCTAGAGAGAGATGTAACAGAATCTTTGGAACCAACAGACAGCAAGAATCAAGCATAACTCAAACAATTAAGTTTGAAATGAATACCAGACTACACAGCTATAGAAGGACCAAGACTGGTTGAACAATATGAGCAGCTAGGTTTCCTTTTTGGAAGAAATTGTTCTTAACCTTTTTTGACCTAACTCTATTAGCCACGTAAATTAGTAAATATCAGCTTGTACAGTTATGTTGAGCTTAGTGAAATTTTCACCTTTTATTAAAAAAACATTTTCTGCTTAATTTTAACCACCTCTAACCGTTGATTCACGTTTAATGTAGGATCCAACTTCAGCGAGGTGATGACATGGCAAATAAAGCAACCTTGAATTGTCTCAATTGCCCCTTCTTCAGTGGTTGGAGACTTAGTAGTTTGGAAATTGCTTCGGTAAATGAATAAAAAAAATCCAAAAAAGGGCATAGAGATGACAAGAGAGAGCATAAGTTCGGGTAAAAGAGTGTTGTTTTTAGTGAGAGAATGAGTTAAAGACGGTCCAATCTCTAGTATTTCATCATCGTAAAAGGCCAAAAGATATAGTTGCTCCGAAACAGCAATAAATGAGGGAAAAACGATTGTACAATATCATTTTTCCAAATCGTAGCTGGAAAACCACTTAAGTTATATACCACTAAAAATCGGGGTTGGTCAAAATTAAATAGAAAATATTTGGATTGCAAAAATCAATGTTAAAAGCAGGAAGGGTGCTAATTGCAACGCAAAAGAAATGCTGAAAATTTAACGTCACGTTTACTTGATTATTAGTTTTCTAGAGTATCTCTACATTCTTGATGCATTGTGTTATGAAGAATAAGGTATATCTACAGTCTCTTATATTGTTGCATAGTCATGTGACTCATGTGAGGTTAATTGTCTCCATAAATCTTTTGTAAAGTTGATATGAATAAGCTTAACTGATAAAGTCTCTAAGAGTTGTTAATAGAAATCCAATTCAGAGTCCACCTCCATCAACTCTGTACTTCCCTTTACACAAAAGAAAAAGCCCATTCCCAAAGCCCTTAATTTGGGGATCAGTTTATAAGGTACTATGATTGTTTACATACAAGTCAACTTAATAAATCGAAGACCAATGTTTACAAGGACTTGACATGTCAGTTTTTGTTCAAAAATATTTAAACTTCTCAAGATACTAAAAAATCTAGTAACTTTTCTTGTGATTGAAAATTTTACCGAATTTCCTAAAATATTTAAAATTACATTATTACAGTGATGGTCTTGGAATTTTTTGAAAAGGGAAGTGGCAGTTTTATTGTTTTCAGCAAGTTCGCTAGCATTTTTTTGACTGCAAAAAAAGCTAAGTGATATTTTTGGATAAGCTGAAAAGTTCAGTAAAACTTTTAGAAAGATCTCCTTCATATGTGTTGACAAAAAACCTCACCCACAAATTTGAGGATTTTTTTTAAAAAAATATCGATCAGGGTGAAAAAACAGTCCATATGTTTTTACTTTAATTTTAGTGAATCTAATATAATTTTTCTTTAATTGTCAATTAAGTAGCTTGTAAGTTTATCTTCTTTGTAACTCAACGCCTGCGTATTGGCGAATAAAAAATTTTTAACATGCAAAGTGAAATTATATTTATTCTCAAAATGTATATAAACAGCAAGGCGGACATCTTATTACTGTATTTTTATTTCTTTTTTTACCAGAAAATAAATAAGTGTTTTAGAGCACTCACATGAAAAATTATGGCACCGATTGACGTTGTCATTGGTGCCTAAACCTACCCATTAGCAACTTTTAGTATGGTTGAGAAAGCTAGTATAGGATCGTAGGAGATAATAATGGATGTAAAAAAATCACAAGATATGGTAATTAAGCAAAAATTAAATCAACACCAATAAACAGCAAGGTTTACGTGTAAAATTCAAATCGGAAAAAACCACGGGCAATAATGATCGGAAAAATCCACTATATAGGTTAGAGTATAAGATTGATCTCAAAGTAATGGGTTTGAGTAAGAGATCAAAATAAGTAATTACAAATTCACTCTAACACTCTCTCACAAATTTAAGAAAAATAGTGGAATAATATTGGTGTAAAAAAATAATGGTGATGACGCTTAAGGATGATGATGCTATTGATGATGGAAATTGTTGGATAATGATGAATTTGAGCTTGGTCCCTTTAAATAGTTATATTATATGCAAGCCATAATGTCCCTTGATTAATTCGGTAATAAAATCAACTACAGCTTTCCTTGGTTAACGCTTTGTCATAAAATCACATATAACATCTCTTCCATGAAGTCACAAATAGCGTCCAGTAAAAAAATGCAGCATACGCTGGTAGTAAAAAGAAATAAATCACGTGACTAAATATAGCACTTGATTATCTCAAGCCCCAAAATACACCTCACGGAATTAGGTAATTTAACTAATCACATGCCAATATTTTGTGGGCCATCCAACAATCTCCACCTTGGATCATATTTTGAGAATGGGCAAGAACGGCAAAATTGATCTTGTATGTAGACTTCCCAATATTGATGAGAAACACCCTTCAATCAAATGCTCGATTACTCGGATTTGATGGAGATCCGATCTGTCACCACTTGTTAGGAAAAATAATTTAAAAATTCGAGCTATGTATATGCGGAAATGATAAAGGATGTAGACATTCAAGAATATTAAAGCAAGATCAATAACATAATAATAGGCACAAGGTTTTTTACATGGAAACCTAAATCGGAAGAAAACCACGGGCGGCAACAGCGGCGCAAAATCTACTATGATGTGAGTAAGTATAAAATGATCTCAAAGGTGAGTCAAAAGAAATCAATACAAAAGAGAGATAAAGATCTGATATCGGCAACAAGATGGAATGAATAAAATCTCTCAAACTCTCACTCAAGAAAAATGTGGAATAGAAGAGGGTACAATGACTCACAAACGCCTCATAAAATCGCCATGAGAGGGATGTGCCTAAAGTCACTCTCAAATGCCAAACACCACAAAATGCCGACACTATGGTGGGACAATTGCCTCACGAAATGCCTACTAGAGATGCCCAATATATAGGATACTCAAATTAAAACTCCCATACTAATGGAGAAGGAGGTCAAAGCCTAAAGCATTATTCACTAGACCTGACAAATGGGTCATTCAAGTCGGATACGGGACGGCTCGTGGTTTGATTCGGGTCACTTTCAGGTGAACTATGTTCGGGTCAGGTTCGGGTTCAGTTCAAGTGAAATTCGGGTTTGGGTCACTTTCGGGTCAACCATGTTTGGGTCGGGCTCGGTTCGATTCGAGTGAAGTTTGGATTTGGGTCACTTACAGGTACTATGCTTGGGTCGGTATGGGTTTGGTTCGAGTGGAGTTCTGGTCGGCTCAGTTTCGTGTTGTCCACAGTTACCTGAGTTCAGATCAGGTATGGGTCAAGCATAATTTGAGTCAGGTGGGATTCAGTTCAATATTTTGGTTGATATCAGGTCAGGTGTATATCGAATCAAGTATAAATTAAGTTGGGTTAATTTCGAATTATTGCATATTTTCAATGTAGCCATCTTTAGTTCTTTCCTATAAAATTATATTTAAAAGATAAAGACTGTTTAATGAAACAAACCCATTTATTCTAGATTTCTCTTTTAATTTATACGTTAACGATTAATTGAGTATACATTACGTACATACATACATACATACATATATATATATATATATGTGTGTGTGTGTGTGTGTGTGTGTGTCTATATATATATAGAATTGGTTGAAAATTATACGCTGTTAGTTCTAAATTTACTAAGAAAGTTAGCAAATTACAAGTACAAGTGTACAACTTATCCCTAACCCTATATCAAATGCGCCATGCAATTATCCAAAAGATTATGTGTCGTTAAGTTAAGTTTTAATTATCTTAATTGAGTTTATACAATGACAAAATAAGTGGACCAATGTAATGTAAATCATTTGTCAATGGTCTCATTTGTGAGCCCCAATATCAAAATATACCCAGAAAAATGAAAAAAAAAAGAAGGGAAATAATGAAATTTTTATTTAGGTTTATGACTTTACATTTGCCATATTTGGAGTTGGTAAATAGAAACAGATTGGGTCAAGTCAGCATGTTTAGTAATTGAATCAATGTTCTTTGATAACTTGTTAAGTGGTCATACATTAAAATTCAAAGATTTGTCTTTGTGAGAGTAACAACTTGGTCTACATTTACTCAACGAGTTAAAACTAAAAAGTAACGGCAATATATGACTATGAGTCAATTAGCATTACATTTATGTGACTGTGAATGCTTGTTATCGAAACTTGAGAGTTGGAAATTAATTGTCCAAAACTCAAATGATTCACATTATTATGAGATCATATGCAACGATACATTCTTGAATATCATTTTATAGAATTAAACATTTTATAAGGATGATTTAGAATCGTAGATAAGTAGTGTGGAATTTTTGATAGTAGTCACAAAATGATATTATAAATTTATAATTACGGCGTGCATTGTATTAAGTCATTCAGTGAATCAAATAGTAAAATAGGATTGCTAGATCCTAGTAAGTTTAATAAATTATTAATTATACTTATTTTTTCTTAATTCCTATTGTGACAAAATATTTTTTTCTCTTATATTTTTACTACATATCTATCAAATTAAAAACTTAAAATTATCAACTATTTTATTTTTTCCTCTTAAGTTTTTATTGATTTCACTTGTAAAAATTTCCTCTTAAGTTGTTTTTCTTTTCCCACCTAAACTCAACTAATTGAGTTTGAAAAATTTAAAATTCCTCCCAAAAGAAAAAAGACTAAACCCTCCCCCCAAAAAGTTTCTACTTATAATTATTTGGGTAAAATTGAGTCGGACAAGAATTGGATCGGTCTTTTAAATCAGGTACGGTTCGGTTAGGATTCAGGTTTTCCATTTTTTGTTCATTTTGGATCTGGTCACTACAGATCGGGTTTGAATTGGGTCGGATCATTTTCGATATGGTTCATTTCGGGTCATATTACAATTCGGTTTCGTTTGGCTATGAATCGATTTACTTCGGGTGTTTGGGTCCAAATCGGTTCATTCCATTTCGGGTATCAGTTCGGGCATGGATCTGGGTCGTTTGTTTCGGGTTTTGGGTCTCGAGATATTCTTGCCAAGCGTATTATTCACCAGTAAAGGCTCATAAAAGGGTACATGAATGTTGAGTTTATTCTCTTGAAACATCCATATAAAAACCCATAAAGAGAACCATCAATTTCCATGAAAGCACCACAAGAAACCAAGACATGACAAGAATGCTTGGCCACTTAACCCAACATTATATTTTCCGCAAGAATGAAAGATGGTTGGACACTTTAAAACTATAGATTATACTTTGGGGGGAAAAAAAAGAAGAAGAGAAATGACATACATTTTGATAATTGATTTACCTCAAAAAAAGGTACAGGAATGAGACCTAATATCATATCAACACCCTCATGTATTAAACACATTGCGATTCCCAAGGCATATAAGAGTAAAAGCAACCTCCTATGTCTGATATAATTAATACAAGTGGAAATTACTAACTAATACAATAATCATCCACTTGTAATGACGTAATATTAAAGCCAAAGTATATGCCAATAAGAAACACAACTCCTTGCTAATCTAAACATCCACATCTTTGATGAAGACCGGCATGATTCACATCATATCTCAATTATGATTTTGTATCATTCTGAGCTTTTCTTGACTATACCATCATTCTCTAAATAGGGAACCTATAGTTTCTTCGCAAACAGTATAAGTTCCTTTGAGATCGTAGATTTGATCATACTCCTGGACTTATCTAACTCAATCTAATTAGCATTTTGTTTCTCTAGCATCTTTGAGAACGTGTACTTCCTCATTGCATTATGAAAGTCACAACATTTTTTTTCCCGTTCTAGATTACTTTGAATTTTTATGAGCCTCTATGCTACCTTCACGAAGACTCCTATTTGCTCTTACTTTTTTTTTTTGGTTGGCTCTTTTCTTCTTAGCTTGAGCTATGTACTCTATGAAATCGGGTCTTCACAACCCCAGGAAAATTTGGAACCCAACTAGAACAACATGCGTTTGTATGGTGTAACGTAGATTTCAAGTGATTTGAATCTCCATACTAGCTCAACCATTTCTAATAATTGGCTCCTACATAATAGGAGTCTTATGGATTCAATCCCATAAACTTGTCTCTTGTGCCACGAAACTCTTGTGAAACATCACTATGATATATTAAACTATCCCTTTGATACATGTTATTGCGTAATAAAACATAAACAAAAATGTTGTAATTGTTAGGAAAAGGCAGAATGATAAGTAGAAGTGGATTCTTTTTCCCTTTTCATACAATTAATATAGACTATTAAAAATAAAGAAATATTGTAGATAGGGACACTCAAATTCTTATGTGAAAACCCTCTAAAATGAAGCTAACAACCACGGGACTATTAGTGCAAAAGATACTTCCAGTATTTCACAGTCGGATTACAAATGATGACTCCTCTAAACAATATAGAGAGTAACTCTTAATGGTTCACCCAGTTAGGATGGGATATAAAAATAACTTTCACACAACTTAAGCGGAGACCCTCACTAATTGTTGGTGGTGCATTTGTCAAGTGTTTCTTCCACTTGATTGTGTTTTCTATTCATTTTTTGTTGTATTTTGTAAAAGTAGATAATGCCTCTATTTGAAGAGGTTTTGGAAGATTTATCACTAAGGAAAACGTCTCTCTTAAAGAAATGCATCACTCCTCTTAATTTTAAAAATAAGTTTTGAATAGTTCCCTAACGTTTCCTCCGTTTTTTTTTTAATTTCTCTCTTTTGTTTTTGGTTGTTTTTAGTTATGAGAATTCCTACCAATGAAGGAAGGAATTCCTACAAATCTCCCTTTTCATGACTTAATTAGGGGGACATCACACTATTACCTGTGCAACTATTTTCAAATTTCTTGGTCGGTAGCACCTTGGTCATCACGTCTGATCAATTTCTATTAGTGTGGGCTTTCTCAAGCCGTAGGAACTTGTCTTCTAGCACTTCCCAAATCCTGTGATAGCAAACATCAATATGTTTTGAACGGACTAGAAAGTAAAGTTCTTGGTTAGATGTATATCACTTTAGCTATCACATCACAACACATATTTGTCTTGCGCATAACCTAGTTTGAGTACGAAATTTCTCATCTATATAACCTCGTCATATGCTTCAGTAGCTGTAACATGCTTAGTCTCGATGCTTAATAGAGCAATGCATTTTCGAAGCTCAGATTGCCAAGATACTGCTCCCCGCTATGAAAGTAGTCAAGTACCAACACGTTGATTTCTGAGAATTGATATTAGTAGCTAGGCCAGCATCTGTGTGACCCACTAGTAGGGGTTTTTGCTCAACCTGAAATTACATTATTTTATACCCTTTATTATCTATTATTTGCTCAAAATAAATTATTAAATTAGAATTTTAATATTATTTTATTTACTTTGTAGGAATTGAAAATTTTGGAAAAAAATAAGCAACTAACTCGAGAATTGGATCAAATCAGGCGAGGGAAAAGGAAGACAAGAACCGAGCCCAATTCGGCCTAGTTGCAGGCCCACAAACCATCTATCTTTGTCTTCCTTTCCTTTCTCTCTTTCCCCTAGACCAGTCTTCTCTCTTCCTTTTCTGCGCTGGGCCTGGTCCAGACATCCTTTCCCGATCTGCTTTCCTTCTCTTCTTTTCCTTTTCTTCTTTCCCTTTTGTGGGTTGTCCTAGTTCGTTCCCAGCGACGTCCAGCCTGCTTTCACTTAAGAGTCACGTGGATGTCATGTAATCCCAGCCAGCTACCTCCTTTTGGCTCTTCTTCTTCTTCTTCGGTTACATTGCTCAGGAACCCAAAAAACAGGACAATCATTCACGCCCCTTCCTCTTCCTCTTCATAACCGCCTTGTTCCTTTCCTTTTCCTCTATTATTCGTGCATTAAGTTTATTTGCTGTTACATATCATTCCCATCATCATCAGCTTCAATTCGTCAGTTACAAGGAATGAATGAAGGCAATTATTTAGAGTTGGGTGGCGTTCTGGCGAGCTTCAAATCGGATTCGAACGCAGAGCATAGGTTGGAGGAGCTTAGTTTTACGAATTTTGTTTTGCTTTTCATTTTTGTTTTTTCGATTTCAGATTTCGTTCTAGACCAAAAGTTTGTACAATTGACTTCGATTCAGTGAAAATCTCAAGTGACTCTCGGCTTACGGGTCAATTCTCGATCTGACTTTTGAGTGCCTGTTGCTGTTCACTTAACACCATTGTTGGAGCTCAGAGTTAAGAACCGTGAAGTTGATGACACAAGTAGTAAATGATTTCTCTTGTTTGATAATTTCTATTGCTTATCAATCTATTGTTTATCAATTCTCATCTATTTTATGTGTGATTATCAGAAGGGTTTAGTCTTTCTTGAATCGTAGTTTAGTCTATTTTGCAACCTAACTTCCGAACACATCCCTGAGGATGACACATTTAGTTCCTACAGTGATTAACCATATACTTGCGGAGAACCATAACAAGTTTTTAGCGCCATTGCCGGGGATGGATTTGTGAAATTTGGTTGCGTCAAGTTGTAGCTTAGTTATTCAAGTCATTTGAGTCATTGTCGTTTTAGTTTTATAATTGTGATTTTTGGTTTAGTTTGAGTCGTTATTTAGTTTTAGTAATTTAGTTTAAATTATTTTTGATTTTAGTTAGTATTTTGATTTTTGTTTAGATTAGTTTCATTTTAACTTTTAGAGTTTATTTGCTACTGAAAAAAAAGTGCTAACAAATTCGGTTTATGTGCAACAAAAGAAAACAAGGCAGAATTGATCCGAAAAAAATACAGTGCAAATTTTTCTACAGTGTCATATTCTGTTTGAACTTTCTGGAGCATTTCTGGTGTAACTCTTGCTGTGTTGATATTTTTCGTAGATTCAGCATAATTTTTAGAGTTTGTGTAAATTTTTCTGGAATGTTTGGGACTGTCTGAATTTTTAGTGTGAATTTTGAAATTAATAATCTATTTGCAATTTTCTACACAGTTCGGGGACAGAAAAGATTTGGAAAAAAAAATGTTTATGTCCCTTGTGATTGTGTAGACTTTTTTGTATATTTAGTTCTGATTTTAGGAGTTTTATTTTCAGTTCTAATTTTATTTTTAGAATTGGGTTGTTTATGTGTAGTTTATTTTCTAATTTTCTTTCTTGTTATTGGTGTTTGTGTTTTTATTTTAGATTTGGTCATTTTCTATTTGTATATTGTTTTAGGTTTGATTCACTTTTTTGTTTTGTTTTGTGGTTCAAAAAAGGGGGAAAAAAAAAGAAAATTCCAAAATCCAAAAAAAATTAGAAAAAGAAAAGACCAAAAATAGATCCTTTGGTGAGGATGTGGGATTTACATAACTGGTTAGATTAGAAACCCTAAAAATCATAGACTTATTAAGAGTGAACCTGACCTTAACTTTGAACCTGAACCTGAACCCAAGCTTGAACTAGAAGACATGGCATAAGAAAGATCTTTGAGTGAAATTTTCTATCTTTCTAGGACTGCTTTGCCATCCTGTTTCATACTATCTAATCTTGGACACAACGTGACTCTTAAATTAAGACCTCACTATATTCAGATGCTCCCTAAATTCATAGGTTTAAAGGATGTTTATTTATTTTTGAGGGAATTCGAAGAAGTTTTTCTACAATGCATTTCCCTAATATCTCCATTGATATTATGCAAATGAAATTGATTCCTTTTACTTTGAAAGATTCTACTAAATATTGGATGTGTGGCTTGGCTGCTAATTCTGTTACTTCTTAGAATGATTTTGTAAGATTGTTCTTAAGACAATATTTTCCTAATGTCAAGACATTTAAGCTAAGGAATAAAATCAATCAATTTGTGCAACCAGACAGGGAATCATTTTGGAAATATTTTGATAGGTTCAAAAATTTGTTGGCCCAGTGTCCCCATCATGGTCTAGATGAAGCACACTTGTGCTAGATTATATATGAAGGACTTGACCAATAGAGAAGAACCATGGTAGAGTCCATATGTCAAGGTGGCTTTCTTTTTAAGAGCGTCATAGCTACTTGGGAATTTTTAGAGGACTTAGCTGAGAAAACCATGCAGTGAAAAATCGCTCGCGATGACTGCTTGAGTTCTAGGTTTCCAAGGAGTAGGTTGCATTGTATCTTTGATGTAAGTTACTTGGAGTCTAATATTACTGTTTTCGAAAACATATTGAAGGGATTGTCTCCCTAAATGACCCAGCTATCCCAGACTTCTATAGTGTCTTATTCTCATTATCAGGCCTAGATCATTCTTTAAGAGCCTGTCCTTATTTTGCTCACCAATTAGCAACTAGACAGGAGTAAGTGAGTATGGCCTTCCAGAGACCCAAGAATGACCTATTTTCCCCTTATTACAAACCAAGGTGGAGAGATCACCTTAACGTTTCTTGAAGTAATAAACTAGATGCTGTGGTTCCTAGCTCTCAGCCCATCTCTCATCCCTCTAGTTCTTTTCAGAGACCGGCTTTTCTAGATGTAACCAATACACCTAGACCTCCACCCCCTGTAGCTCAAGTTCAACCTCCTCCTGGTTATACCGACATTGATAAAATTTATAGGAGAATTAATAGTAATATGGAGAGAATGATAAATGTTAATATAGAGAGAATAATGAGAATGATGACTGAATAATTTTCTCAGTTAGCATCATCTTCTAGGGAGTCAGGTACCTTTCCAAGTCAACCTGAGGTGAACCCTAAGGGTCACGCCTCCTCTTCTTCTAGTAACCCTAGTGAGCCGGTGAGGAAAGTGAATGTGGTTATATCTCTCCGATCTGGTCGAGAGGTTGATAAGCAAGTGAGACATCCTAATGAGCCCTGCAGGTATCCTCACCAATTCTTCCAAAATTCTCCTTCTTTCTTTTCTCCTCTAGAAACTGGTTCATCCAATAGGTCAAGGATGCTACTGATTATACCCCCAATGATTCTGATAGTCATTCATCTCCTAAGTCACCTTCTAAGATGGAGGAGTTTGAAAAGAAAGATTCCTCTAACTTAGTTGATTCTTCACCTTCTAAGGCATCTTCTTCTCCTTCTTCTACTAAGAGAGTCCATATGCCTTTACCTCATTTTCCCCATAGGCCTAAGAAGAAAGATCAAGCTCATGTTGAGAAGATGAGAGAGCCCTTCTCTCAAGTCAAAATTAACGCTCTTTTCCTCGATGCCATTCAGCAGATGCCTCCATATGCTCGATTCTTAAAGGATCTATGTACCATAAAGAGAGTTGCCAATGTCCTTAAAAAGGTTTTCTTAGCCTCGTGCACTAGTTCTATTCTTTCTCACCCAATCCTAGTAAAGTATAAGGAGCCCAGGTGCCCTACTATTTCTATAGTCATAGGGGGCCAGCTTGTTCATAGAGCTTTACTTGATTTAGGGGCCAGTATCAACTTGATACCCTTGATTTAGTATGAGAGGCTAGGGTTAGGTGTGCTGAAACCTATCAAAATGGTTATTCAATTGGTTCATAGATTGACTAGGTTGTCCGGAGGTGTAGTTGAAGATGTGCTGATTAGAGTAGGTGAATTTACTTACCCTGTGGACTTCGTAGTGATTCAGACTGAGAAGTTATCCAATGTAGCTAGTCAAGTTCCCTGTGATTCTAGGGCGTCCTTTCTTAGTCACTGCCAATGCCCTCATTAATTGCAGGAATGGTATGATGGGACCGTCTTTTGGCAACGTGACCTTAGAATTGAACATCTTTAACATGCAAAAACAGCCTTCTGGTTTTGATGATATGAAGTTTTCTACTTTTAACTGGGTGGAGGATTCTATATTCAATGATGATTTTGATGATGTATTGGCTACTGAGTATGAGTCATTTCTTGTGAATGATGAGCCTAAATACGATGTGTTTAAGTTTGATGACTTGTGCTCTACTCCTGATTATCTGCTCATTGTTGTGTCTAAGTCCCCTCCTGAATCCGTTTCTCCTCCTGCTCTTGAATTGAAACCTCATCCTGACTCTCTTAATATGCATTTCTAGGATCTGATGAATCCTTACCTATCATCATTCCTTCTAACCTAGACCGGGAACAAGAGGACAAACTAATTGCCTTACTTAAAGAGAACAAGGAGCTTTAGGTTGGACTTTAGGGGATATCAAGGGTATTAGTCTATCTATTGTGTAATATAGAATTTATTTAGAGGATAATGCTGAGCCCTATCGAGATCGTTAAAGGCATTTGAACCCTACTCTCTAGGAAGTAATTAGGAAGGAAGTATTGAAGTGGTTAGATCATAGGATTATCGATCCCATTTCTGATAGTAAGTGGGTCAGCCCTATTTAAGTTGTTCCTAAGAAGACCGGTATTACCATAATTAGAAATGACAAGAACGAGTTAGTCCCTATTCGAGTTAAATTTGGGTGGCGTGTTTGTATAGACTATAGGAAATTGAATGCTACCACTAGGAAAGACCATTTTCCCCTTCATTTCTTAGATCAAATGTTAGAGAGGTTAGCTGGATATTCCTTCTATTACTTTTTATAAGGATATTCTAGCTATATCCATATCTCTATTGCTTCTGAAGATTAGGAGAAGACTAGTTTCACTTATCTATTTGGGACTTATGCCTTTAGGAGAATGCTGTTTGTACTGTGCAATGTCTTGCTGCCTTTCAGAGGTGCATGATTTTTATTTTCTCAGATCTAGTTAAGCATTGCATGGAAATTTTCATGGATTACTTTTTTGTGTTTGGTTCTTACTTTGATGCTTGTCTTCTAATCTGAGAAAAGTTTTGGAAAGGTATAGGGAGAAAAACCTAACCTTGAACTGGGAGAAATATCACTTCATAGTTAAAAAGGAGATAGTCTTAGGCCATATTATTTCTAGAGATGGAATTGAGGTAGATAAGGTTAAGACTAATCTGATTATTAGTCTTCTCCCTCCCACTTGTATGAAAGAGGTGAGGTCTTTTCCTGGAAATACTGGCTTCTATTGTCACTTTATTAAGGACTTTAGTGAGATAGCGAAGCCCTTGTCTAACCCATTAGCTAAGGATGTGCCATTTCACTTCTCTGAGGAGTATCCTGTGGCATTTTCTAAGCTAAAGAAAGCCTTGACCTCTACTTCTGTCCTTCATCCTCCCATCTAGGGAGAACCATTTGAGTTAATGTGTGATGTATCTGATTTTGCTATTGGAGTTGTTCTAGGACAACATGTTGATAAGAAGCCCCATGTTATTTACTATGCTAGTCACACTCTGAATGATGCCCAGCTGAACTGCACTGTTACTGAGGAAGAATGTTTGGCTGTGATCTTTGGCTTTGCAAAGTTTAGACCTTGTCTGATTGGGTCTCATGTGATTGTTTATACTGACCACTCTGCTCTTAAGTGCCTTCTTTTTAAGAAGAATGTTAAGCTTAGATTTGTGAGATGGATCTTACTCTTGCAAGAGTTTAACTGTGAGATTAGGGATAAGAAAGGTTTTGACAAGCTAGTAGCTGACCGTTTGTCTAGGATTTTCTATGATAGAGAGAATGAGTCCTGTGTTTCTGAGTGCTTCCCTGATGAACAATTATATGTTGTCCACCCTGATCTTTGGTATGCTGACATTGTGAATTACCCAGTTACTGGTGGGATCTCTGAGGGTTGAACTAAGAATGACAGAAGTAGGTTCTTTCAACTCGTGAAGTTCTTTATTTGGGATGATCCTTATTTGTTTAAGTATTGCTCTGACGAAGTCTTTAGGAAGTGTATTCTCGACAATGAGATGAGGAGTGTACTTTCTTTTTGTCATGATCAGGCACGTGGGGGGCATTTTAGTGGTAGGAAGACTGCAGCCAAAGTTCTTCAATGTGGTTTCTATTGGACTATCTTATTTAGGGATGCTTTTGAGTACCGTAAGATTTGCCCTAGGTGCTAGCAGTTGGGTGGAATAACCATGAGAGATATGAAGCCACTAAACCCTATCATTGTGGCAGAGATTTTTGATGTGTGCATTATTGATTTTGCGGGACCATTTCTATCTTTTTTTGGGAATGAGTTCATTTTATTAGCAATGGACTATGTTTCTAAGTGGGTTGAGGCCATCCCTTCTAGAACCAATGATACTAAAGTGGTTGTGAAGTTCTTTATGGAGAACATCTTTGCTAGATTTGGCATGCCCCGTGCTATCATTAGTGATCAGGGCACCCATTTTAACAATAAATCTTTTAATGCCTTACTGAGGAGGTATTCCATTATCCATAGGCTTGCTACCCCCTAGCATTCTCAAACCAGTAGCCAGGTTGAAGTGTCCAATCAGCAGATAAAACAGATTCTAGAAAAGACAGTGAGTAGGAACAGGAAAGATTGGGCCAACAAGCTAATATATGCTCTTTGGGCATATAGGACGGCTTTAAAAACTCCCTTAGGTATGTCACCTTATAGGGTTGTTTATGGTAAGCCTTGCCATCTTCCTATCAAGATAAAGCATAGAGCTTGGTAGGCTGTGAAGATGCTTAATTATGACTTTACTGAGGTTGGTGAGGATTGTAGACTGCAACTGAGTGAGCTTGATGAGATTAGAGGTGAGGCTTATGAGAGTGCTCGATCTTACAAAGTATAGCACCCCATAATTAAGCATGTTTCACTGTTTGCAATCATTATTCTGATTCCCTCAATTACAATGATAAATCCAATGACCAGGGCGTTACCGCCATCCCAAAAGGACAAAGCTTGTTGCAAGTGTACTAGAGTTAACATAGTTAGACATAACTTCAACCATATACATTTACTCATTAACCAACATAAGGCTTATACACTACAGTAACGCAATTCACCACAGAGCTTACACCTCCATGCACTGAGGATTAATAAATACGGCTCCAAAATATACATGGTCTATATCTCTATTGATTCATCAAAGTTTCCCTTGCTTACTTATTCTCTTCGGCTGACTCGCTAGCATGCTCTTCAACTGACTTGCTAGCATAAGGGTGATTCACTAAGCGTTTGCCTAAAACAAAATATGATAGCATTTCAAAATGTGAGCGGAAGCTTAGTACAAGCATTCCTGCATTATTAAATGAACACTGCATAAATTCGTTAGGCGTCAGCTTTGTAATTCATTTTAAGTTAAAACAGTGAATAAGATGAATGTAAATTGCATTGCTAGTTATTATCTGATAGTGAACCCCTTGATACTGTTACAATCTATAGATAGGTGTACACCAGCCAAGCCAATCGAGGACCTGGCCTGAAGTTGCGCGGCTAACTGAAGGGCGAATGCCCTATAGATGATAACTAGCAGGGTCACTGATTAAGTGATAAATCACTGTATAACTGATTCATTGATGTACTTACCAAAACATTATAATTTTGATAAATATGTGTTGGTTTCTAAAGATACACGCAATGAACGTACCTGAAGTCTTTAAAATATAATCTCACTTGATAATACTTATGCACAATGGGAAATGATAGACTAGGTCCAATTCTACTTGAAAAATATAATTGTAAATATATGGAGTTAGTAAACTACATTCGTTCCCACAATTTGTAACTTTAGCAGAAATTTGATAATTAAAAGGTATTTGTAGCACAAGTAATTCAATATCAAATGAGTTACACCAGCATGATTCGAAAACCAAATAAATTAAGGCAATTTGACTCAAGGTAAAATAGTGTGGAGCAAAATTGATCAAAATAGAGTAATTGGGATTATAGATGGAAAGCTTTGATGGTTATAAATGGAATATGTATTTTTGATATTTCTGAGATCGATAATAAAGGTCTTAAGCCAAGAGGAATGTAATGAATCACACCAACTAGGCTTGATAACTACTGTTCATGAGTCTTAACTCTCCCTATTTCTCAAATTTCACTCTCATACCCATTTAACTTGTTGAACTCTCTAAGCTTTGCATTTTCTTCCCAATAACCATAATTATTTAGAAACTTTTAATTAAGCTCCCACATTACTAGTTCACCATCTTGCGATATTTTAATACCCTTTCAAGGTTCACCTTAGAAAATTTATATCTTTCACTCTTGACCTCAAATTGAGACCTAAAATCCCAATATAAAAAGCTTAAGAAATCCCACAACACTTTCATTTGCAGTGCAAAATCAACTACCACAACAAGGTTCTTAAAAATGGGCTTAATCGCAACTGTGCACAGCTTGGGTCTATCCTGCGTAGTCTTAGTAAAACAGCCATAACTTTTTGCACAGAACTCAGAATGAGGTGATTCAAAAGGCATTTAGAAGATAATTCATTGATCTATCTACCCACCACAAATCATAATTTTTAACTGCCCAAACAATACCAGTTTGCTTGTAAATAGGCCCCTATTTCTAGTCTGTTCATAGCCTACTGTCCATGTTTTCACCCCTTGTTTTCCACATGAGTTCCCTCTAAAATCAATCCTTAAGATCCGTAAACAATACTTGGTTCTTCTTATCATCTTACATAACCATTTTACCTCAAAATAATTCATAATTATCTTCACATATGTTCTTCAATTCCTCTCTTTATAAAATCACTCCAAACACACCCATAATGACCTTTGCTTGCATAAATGAGCAAATGAACCAATTTTAAATCAATTTCAGAATTTCCATAGTTCACCCCTTTATACAAAAATCCCACCAAGCCATTTTTTTTTGGAAGTTAAAACACGTACAAGGTTCATTTTACACAAAGGTTTATACAAATAACATGCTTGATGCGAAAAATAATCCAAACCATGCATAATCACCAAACGCTAGCTTATGTCCAATATAAAACATTGGTATCTCATCTCAAGATCACCAAACACACCATCATCATTATCATCAATAGGTTTAAAGATTACCAAATCAAATATAGAACAATCAAAATCCAACACCTTAACTTAAGCTTGCTTGATCATGGACACCCCTCAACCCTAGCACGCTTCAAGCTTATCCAATCAATTAAAAACAATAAAAGAACCCTTGATTCTACCAATCTAACATGATCAACAACCAAAACCAACACAAACAAGAATCAAAACCAAAAATCAACAAGATAGAGTTAGGGTTTACTCAATTTGAGCTTGAAAAAAGAGTTGTAAGTGAGGTTTGATGCTTATGGGGGTGTGGATGGTGGCTGGGGTGGTTGGCTAGTGGTTGGTTGGCTAGTCTAGTGGCGGCGGCAGCAGGGGAGAGCAACAAGGGGGCCGTGGGTAGAGAGAGAAAAGAGGAGGTAGAGAAGCTTGATATTTTGTGGCTTTTTACTTGGTGGTAAATGATTCTAAAACACTTGGTTGAGTTTTTAAGCTTCAAAAAGTATCTTTTTGCTAATTAAAATAAGGTACAAATGATAGTAATCAACTTAATTTAATTACACTAAAATTTCGGGCTACAAATGAATCAGGCTGCAATTCGGACCCAAATGAATTGGGCCAAATTTAATGAATTTGGGCCCAAATTTTTGTAAGGTTAAAAATTAAATTTTTTTGTGACATTATGAAAAATAAATTCACCCAACCGTGATGATTAAATGCGATATTTAAATAGGAGGATAATAATAATCATGACTTAATGAAATAAATAAACATGATTTAGGGTCGGGCCATTACATAAAGAGAGGGCTAAGTTGTTTCCTGATAAACATATTCTTAGAAAAGAGTTTGTCCCCAAAATGAAAGCACTCTTGTATGACTCTAAGCTCCATTTATTTATAGGAAAATTGAGGCCCCGATGGATAGGTCCCTATATTGTCTCACGCGTTTTTTCCCCTATGGTCAGCATTGGAAGCAATTTTTTGAGTTGCCAAGCAAAGAAGATGTGGAATGTCTGATACTCCATGAGCCGAGTCCTGATTAGTGGTTGTGTTGAGACAGCTCAGGTGTACTTAGTACCTGACTTGGTTTGCTAAGAATTTTCTTCTCTTCTTCTCTCTTTTTCTCCTGTTTCTTTTTTTTTTCCTTTTTATATAGTTGGTTACTTTTCTTTTTTGTGTATATATGTTGTACACTTGTTTTTGACTCATGTCCTTTCTGTTTTTGAGTCTTATTTTTATTTGTGTTCTCTTAGGTTTTATTTTATGTTTAATGTTTCTTTCCATTCCCAATAAGGACATTGTGAGATTTAGATGTGGAGATGGGGAAACTATGTTTCAAAAAAAAAAATTGGAAAATTGAAAGAAAAAATTTAGAAACTTTGAAAATCCAAAAAGATTTCTGTTTTGTTTATGGGGAATATATGTGCTATTTCTAATTGACTACATTCTCTTGTACCCTTTGTATTAGGTTGTATATAGATGTGGTGTACATTGATAGAACTTAGCCCCAAAATATGATATTTGTATATGATCTTAACCTCGACATTAATTCTAAGCAAGCTTGACTCTGGTAGATAACCCGTGGGATTTTGAGCCTTATAGACTAATTCATCAATTTAGTCTCATATTTTTCTTTCATATGTGTCTCTTCCATAATTACATCTCTAGAACTTGCTTTGATTTTATTTGAAATCACATTTAACATGAGCATTATAATAATATGATAGAGGCGTTCATTCAGTTTTGTGAACTACATGGCCAAATTGCCACCCTAATCTGAGACTTTTATCCTTTGCTAGCCCTTTTAAACCTTAATTATTTTTGTTGTGAACCTTTTACTTTAGCCCTTACCCTAATGCATTTTCCTATACCTAAGCTAAGGCTAGTGAGGCAACACTTCTTTATTATTTTGTGGGTAACTTTTGGGTATTTTATGAATTTGGTGGTTGATGTTGGGATGTATCATGGTGGTCATTCGGAAATTGAGTTGTATTGCTCGTGTAGATGCCATTCATTCATTTTTTTCTTGAAAAAAAAGAGAAAAAAAGAAAAAAAAGAAAAAATGGAAAAAAGTGAAAAAAAATGAAAACAAAGTTTTAAAGGAAAAAAAAATGGAAAAAAGTTGAAAAAAAGTTGTGAATAAGAGCATTTGGCATGGATGTATCATTGTATACTCATTTCCAATTGTCAATTTATTGTAGGGTGTGTTCTTGATTTGTGTTTTAAGAGAGCGTGTGCTTATTATAATTGGTGTGCTCATTAGCTATGGCTTTTAGCTCCTCATTTCCCAAATCATTTGTCCCTCTCTTGCCCTTAGCCCTTGGCCCCATTACAACCCTTTAACGTCCTCTTGATTATTATTTGCATTTTGCAGTTTTGTAGTGGAGAATTGAGAACTTTAACAAGCTTATGGTAGTTTGTATGATTGGAAGATAGTTGAGTGAATCTTATTATATTTTAAACACATGAGTGGAGTGTTCCATATGTCCCTAAGGTGAGGTTCTACCAGTCACCCTTGTACATAATTTTCAAGTGGGTGAAAGATTGTATATAGATGTCATCAGTGAGGATTAAGGATTTCTTGATGTGTACTTTGTGTTTATATGTGATCTAGGTCTTTGGTTATTTGAGTGATGTGATTCATTGGAATGTGTTTAGATTTTCCCCGTATAAGTTTTTGACAAATCCAAAAAGATTTTTTGATTTTCCGTTTTTGTTTTCTTTTATAAATTTTATAGGTACATCTTTTGCAAACCCTAATGAGACCTTACTCGTCAACTAAGAGTAACTTAGGGGTTTAAAGGGTTTGTTATACATGCTAAGTGTAACCGTGATTCCTACGAAAGTAAATTAAGATTTTATTTTCTAGGATTTTTAGTTTCAGTTTACTTGAGGACGAGTAAACTTTAGGTGTGGGGATATTTGTTCAATTTGAAATTACATCATTTTATGCCCTTTATTATCTATTATTTACTCAAAATAAATTATTAAATTAGAATTTTAATATTATTTTATTTATTTTGTAGGAATTGGAAAATTTGGAAAAATATAAGTAACTAACTCGAGAATTGGATCAAATCAGGAAAGGGAAAAGGAACACAAGAGCTGAGCCTAATTCGGCCCAATTGTAAGCCCGCAGACTAGCTCTCTCTCTGTCTTTCTTTCCTTTCTCTCTTTCCCCTGCACCAATCTTCTCTCTTCCTTTTCTGTACTGGGCCTGGCCCAGACGTCCCTTTCCGATCTATTTTCCTTCTCTTCTTTTCCTTTTCTTCTTTCCCTCTTGTGGGCTGGCCCAGTTCATCCCTAGTGACCTCCAGCCTGCTTTCACTTAAAGGTCAGGTGGATGTCACGTGATGCCAGCTAGCCCTCCCTTTTTGGGTCTTCTTCTTCTTCTTCTTCTTCTTCTTCTTCTTCTTCTTCTTCTTCTTCTTCTTCTTCTTCGGTTCCATTGCTCAGGAACCTAAAAAATAGGGTAGCCATTCATACCCCTTCATGTTCCTCTCCATAACCGCCTTGTTCCTTTCCTTTTTCTCCATTATTCGTGCGTTATCGTTCCCATCATCATCAGCTTAAATTCATCAGTTACAAGGAATGAATGAAGGCAATTATTTAGAGTTAGGTGGTGTTCTGGCGAGCTTCAAATGGGGTCCGAAAGCAAAGCATAGGTTGGAGGAGCTTAGGCTAACGGATTTTGTTTTGCTTTTCATTTTTGTTTTTTCGATTTCAGATTTTGCTCTAGACCAAAAGTTTGTATAATTGACTTCGATTCAGTGAAAATGTCAAGTGATTCTCAGTTTACTCCTTCACCCATTTCGCCTTGCTTGTTCACTACATGTTGATTATCGATTTAGTTTTTGAGTGCCTATTGCTGTTCACTTAACATCATTGTTGGAGCATAGAGTTAAGAACTATGAAGTTGATGACAAAAGCAGTAAATGATTTCTCTTATTTAGTAATTTCTATTACTTACCAATCTATTGTTTATCAATTTTCATCTATTTTATGTGTGATTCTCATAAGGATTTAGTCTTGTCGAACCGTAGTTTAGTTTATTTTGTAACCTAATTTCCGAACACATTCCTGAGAACGACACTTGTAGTTCCTATAACGATTAACCATATACTTGCAGGGAACCATAACAGTTTTTCTTTACCAAAACACAAACATTTCTTTCTGGTTCCCCCAAAGTATTGCAATATCTGTTTCACAGCTGTCCAGTGTTCTTTTCCTAGATTTGTTAAGAATTGACTTACAACGCCTATAACGTCAGCAATATCAAGCCTAGAAATATCATGGAGTACATTAGGCTGCCAATAGTAGATGAATAAGGAACATTCTTCATTTCTATTTTCTTGCTTACTTGTTGGGCTTTGCTTCGTCCTGAGCTTGAAATGTCTAGTAAGTGGTGTGCTAACAGGTTTGACCTTATTTATCTTTAACCTTACCCACAATTTTTCAACATAACTTGCTAGGGATAACAATAATAACTTCTTCAATGTGTCATGAATTATTTCATCCAAAGGATTTATTTGTTGATCCCAAATCCTTTACAGTAAATAATTTTCTAAGCACCTTCTTTAAAGTAGGGATGTTTTTTGGATCATGCCCGACATATATAGAGTCGCAATATGATGAAATCACCACCTTATATTTCTTTATGAAGATACAATGGTTAGGGAGTGCCTTCCTGAAATCATACTTAGCCATTAAAGAATCGAATTTCTTATACAATTATCAAGGCACTTGTTTAAGACCATAGAGGCTTTCTTCTGAAGTTAGCACACCAAATTTTCTTTGCTTACAACTTCAAACCATTGAGGTTACTCCATATATATTTCCTTCTTCTAGGTCGCCATGTAAAAATGTTGTCTTAACATTGAGTTACTCTATCTTCTGGCCTTGATTGGTGACTAGACCAAGCTTGGATTGATGATATTTTTAAAATGGGAGAATATCTCTTCAAAATCTATTCATTTCTTCAGATTAAACCCTTTCACTACCAGATGAGATTTATACCTCGGTCTTAGTTATTCTCTTCATTTTTGAGTCTATACACACATTTGTTTCTCAAGGTTCTTCTAACATTGGGTAACCGCAGTAGATCATATGTATGAATCTCATATAAGGATTTCATTTCTTCTTACATGACTTTCACCTATTCTACCTTATGGCTATTAGCCACTGCTTCTTCATAGCTCTAATGCCCTCCGTTATCTATAAGAGTTATAGATTTATCTATGTTATCTTTGGTCAACGGTCATCTTTCTTTGGCAAATCGCCTTAACTGAGGCTCTTCTTGAGATTCTTCTTCAGTGGATTCAGCATCAAATTTGGTCAGCTCTTAATGACCTTCTTCTCAATCATTGTTGTAGAAAGAGGTAGGATTGTCATTTGTGCTAGTCTCATTAGTATTTTCAGTTGTGTCGTACCCTACATTATTATAAACTAAAAGGGATGGACTAGGATTACAATATCTAACACATTTGTGTTTAGGCTTTTTCTTTTTCAAATCTTCCATGGTTTGTTCCCCAAAGAATATGAAATCTGAACTTCTTATAATTCTTCCACTTTGAGAATCCTAAAGTCGATAGCAAATTCATCACTTGGTAATCCAAGATAAATACACTCCTTTATTTTCGAATCAAGTTTGGCTTGCTCATCGTTAGGAACATGGATGAATGCTCGACAGTTAAACACTTCCAGGTAGTTATATGATACCATCTCTCTAGACCAAATTTCCTCTGGGATAGTAGCATGCAAAAAAACTGATAGTGAAAGCTTAATCATGTTAATGACAGTTTTCATGGCATCTTCCCAAAAGGACTTAGGGAGTTCAGTAGAGAAATCATACATCAGACTCTTTCTTTGATAGTGCGATTGCTAAGGTGTCTTCAATGGCGTTTTCTCCAACCTGATCCCATGCAACTTGCAATATGTTTTAGAGGGACCATAGTATTCTCTCCTCTGCTCGAATGCTCTTTAATTTTTGTCCAATTTCACGTTTCACCGTAGCGTGAAACTTCTTGAGTGCTTCAAATACTTGGTCCTTTGTTTTTAGTAAAGAGACTCGAACCTTTCTTGAGTGGTCGTCGATAAAAATAACAAAGTATAATGCTCCTCCAAGTGACCTTTTAGTCATAGAGCATACATCACTATGAACCAGATCAAGAATGTACTTTCTTTTACTGGGTTAGACATTTTTATGAAATGCCATCCTATGTTGTTTGCCAGCTAAACAATCTGTGCAAGGTTCATGTGATTTGCCTTTTATGTTGGGAATAAGCTCTTTTCTGACAAGGATCTGCAATCCATTTTCACTCATGTGTTCAAGTCTTTTGTGTCATAACTCTAAATTCGAGTTGTGATAGGCAACATTAACCTCCCCATTCCATAAGTTTCCTTGCTTAAAGTACAAGGAACCTTCCTTTTCTCGTTTAACAAAGATTAGACGTCTTTTGGTGAGCTTTCGTATTCCACCAAAGTGATTAACCAAACTAGCATCATCAAGTTTTCCAGCTGACATATGATTGAGGTGCATGTTCAGAACATGCCTCACATCTATTAACATGAACTTGCATCATGTGTTGGTTATTAAGGGGATGTCCTATATTGACCTTACCAAAATCACCATCTTGATAAGATGAGAAAAAATGTTTATGTGGAGTGACATGTAAGGCAGCACCAACGGCAACAATTCATAAACAATCATCATATGCTAGATTGAGATGATTTTGTTATCCAATGAAGAACACATGATTGTCATCCTTTACTACAATGGCAGTAGTGGTTTTCTCTTCTTTCTTACGTTCAGTCTGATCTGGCTTAATTTTATAGCCATCTAGTCTCTCTTGTAATGTCAAACAATCAAATTTTTTTATGACTTGGCTTGCCATAGTGATAACAAACTAGTTCAGGGCGAGATTTAGATTTCTCTCTAGACTTATTACGTCCTTTATTTCTCCTGTAGTTCTTAGCAATACCACAGTTGCCAACAAAATTAGCTTCAGATTGTACTGAAATGCCTTTTTTTCCCTCCTTACTTCTTCATTTAGGAGACTATTAGCCATAGTATCCATAATGAGTTTTCCTATTAGGGTGGAATCACTCACTGTAACTGCTAATGTGTCCCAACTTTCAGGCAATGAACTGAGAAGCAGTAATGCCTGTAACTTATCATCAAGTTTCATTTCGGTTTTTTCCGATTGGTTTATAGGCCCCCTGAAATCATTCAAGTGCTCAATCATATTTTAAAAATCGCCATTATATTGGAGCTTCACCAATGATCTTATGAGCCGAGCTTTGTCACATGGTGTCTTCTTCTGGATCAGGTACTTAAGATTTGTCCAAAGAAGATATGCATTATCAAACGTTATCACATGCTCAAACAAACCTTGGTCTATGTGCTTCCGGATTATTGCAACTGCCTTATGATTTAACAACTTCCATTCATTTTCATTTTTACTTCTTGGCATATTTTTATTAAAAATATGCTTAGAATGGCTTTTGCAAATCAGATGGTCATCCATGACAGCCTTCCAGTAGGAGTAATTGTCTGCAGTAAGTTTGATCATGTCACCATCATAAGTGACGATTCCCTCCATCTTGATTACACAGGAATATGGTTGCTCCACTGGCTCTGATCACTATTGTGGAAAGGCAGATTAATAATGTGGAAGCAAATTCTTCGCCTCTTTATGCAAGTAAGATAGATAATTAAAAATGAAGAAAAAAATTATAGATGTGGACACTTGAATCTTTATGCGGAGAACTCTCTAAATGATGGTAAAAACCACAATTATCAGTCCAAAAGGTACTTTCACTATTTTATTGTAGGATTATAAATGTTGTCTTTTCTAAATAATAGAGAGGGTAACTCTTAATACTTTACTCGGTTATGATGGGAGACAAAAATACCTCTCACCCAACTGAGGTGGAAACCAATTTTGGTCGTACACTCTCAAGTGTTTCTTCCACTTGATTGTGTTTTCTTTCTCTTTTTGTTGTATTGTGTAAAGAAAGGTAATGCCTTTATTTAAGGAGGTTTTGGAAGAATTATTATCAAGGAAAACCTCTCTACTAAAGAAACACATCATTCTTCCTAATAATAAAAATAAGTTTTGAATAGCTCCTTAATGTTTCCTCTATTTTTTTTTCTTTTCTCTCTCTTCTTTTTGGCTTTGTTTAGTTATGAGAACTTTTACCAATTAAGGAATCCCTACAGTAATAAAGTATGCATATTATGCAATCCTTTTCTATTAATACATATTTTTTTGCCTTAAATTGATGTTTTGATGAAATCTATTGACAGATACTATAAACATCTACATCTATGTTTTGTGTCAAATTGAGTTTTAAAAAACTTGCCTATCATGAAGTGGACATGATTGGACTTCTAGCTCTATAATTGAGGATTTCAATGTCACAGTCTCTTAATCTAATGGTTGAAACTTTTTTCCAATAATGTTTTTTCCTTTTTTCCGCTGGTAGTCATTGGTGGTGAAGTTTAATCATTTCATCACGAGTGGTAAAATCTTTTGATATTTAGAAGGTAGGCCTTCAGATAAACTACAAGATTAGAGTCTCTCTTCGAGTTATAGAGAATCCACATTTAGAAGGATAGTGTGGCTGGGACAGGAAGTCGACCGGGGGAAGGAGAAGGTTAAGTCAACATCAGTGTGATCAATAATGAAGTAAATGCATTATGTTCATCATAAAACATATTCTGGAGCATTCATTTCTAGACATTCATTGTGCCCTCAAATTTAGGCTGAACTACATAGTGCAACAACCAGAGTAGCTTTTTCAGCTTTTGTTTATGATATGAATTTATAGATATTAATATCTTTTTAACTTGTGTTGTATATTCAATAATGAATTTTTATCGGTTTCCCATAAGAAATAAATTTGCTTTCTTCATAAATCTCCAGGTAAATACTCATGAATTGCTGTAATTTAATTTGCTTAATTTTGATGTTTGATCGACAATAGATATGAATATAAATTTATTGTAATTAGAAGGGAAAAAACAGCAAGTGTGGAAGTAATAACAACCTCAATGGCAAAACCATCAATAGAAAAGGGTTGTGCAGTTCGATTCAACTTTACATATACAAGTAGTTTTGTTATTGTTAATATTTTACTACATAGGTCTATCGCATGGATAATATTTAGGAGATTTTTCATCTTATGGTTAGCAAATTAATTAAGTCGGTTCTCCTTAAACACTAACTCTAAATTTACCCTCGCACAAGATTTTATCATTTATATATAAAGAATTTCGTGTGACTAAAAGGTCATGGGTTCGAGCCTTGGAATCAGCCACTAACAAAGTTAGGATAGGCTGCCTAGATTACACCCCTTAGGGTGGGGCCCTTCCCCGGACCCTGCGTGAACGTGGAATGCTTGTGCACGAGGCTGCCTTTTTTATATAGAGGATTCACTAATACAGATTGGTTCAAGTGATTTGATTGTTTGAGTTAAGTAAGGTCTTGTGCTTGAGTCTTGTAAATGGAGAAAATCAATGATGGCAAAGTTCTATCCTTTTATGGGCCAATAGTAGTTCAAGTATGATAAAACAAGGTCCAAGCAACCAAAAAACATCATAGCAGTACATAATTTGGTAGGATGTTGTATGTTATGGTAGTAGGTTATGGATCCGACCCAGACTCGTTAGACTTGATCCAAATAAAAGGGTCTAGGTCCAGCCAAATGGGACTCGATGAATCCTAAGCGGGTCTGGGTTTGAGCGGCGCTGGTGGGGTCTAGATTTGGATTAGAAAAATTGAGACCCAAACCCAATTTGAGACCAAGTTAATACCCACTAATATTTTTTTCCAAAAAAAAAATTGAATGTGAAAACTCACTAAACTGTAATTTCATGTGACAAAAATCTTCTAAGTCTTGTTAGCCTGCATTTGCCACTTTCTCACATGTACACGCATGGTCACTACTTCTCGTCCTCAATCTCTGTTTACTCTCCTCACTTGATTAGTCACATCTCTCACTCTCTTGAACTCACTAGACCCAACTCTCTCACTTTGAAGGGGCATTATTTTTATATCAAACGTTAAATCTTTTAAATCCAATTGGTTACTCATTAGAATGTGGGAACTCATGTTAGGATATGGAACAAAATAATAAATTCATTGCAAAAATTCTTCAATTTGAAAAATATGTGGGATCTATCAAAGATCCATGGACTCGTTAGATTCATAATATCTGGGTCTGGACTTGGGTCACAACTATTTAGACCACCATAGAGTCTAGTCAGTCTAGATCCAGGTCCCAAAAAATAAATGCGTCTGAATCTAGGTGGACTCGACTCAGATCCGATCCATTATCATCTCTAGTACAACTAGATAACAATCAATTTCGATAAGAGGTAGGCGGATGTCCAAGCAACCCAAATTGCAAGAATCAACATGATGGGAAGTTTCTCAATACGCTTGATTTGGTTTTATTATAAAGTGATTATAAATTGATTTTCTTTTTTTGTGAATAAAGAAAAGGAAAATCTTTATATAATAAATGCTAGGATGGGTAAAGTGCTGAGATTTCAGAATTCCAGGTTTGCTGTTGTCCTGTGCAATCCCGCCCAAACAGTAACCAAACTGTTATTTTTTATTTTTTAAACCAAGCAGTTACACTGAAATTGTGGAGTGGACAGCTGATATCTACAAATAGGGGGCTCACGGTTACACCCAGTTACACCACATCCATAAACAGCAAAAGTGAAAACCACCCACACTGCAAAGTTCTGTATTCGAAAACTCTCTACTGGTCGACTGGCATTGCAATTTGTTTTGCCACTCAGTGAATCTATCTTTGCACTCAGCGATTCTGTCTGATGAAGACAGATTGGGATCGACAACTGCACGTTGGGAAACTACTGGGTACGATCTTATGAGTTATACAGCTCATTGAAATCAAAGTATATCAGAAGGTAACACCGCAACACGTTTAGACATTACCGTATTTGAAACGATAAATCTTGCCAGCATTCTTATTTGTGACTCTTTATATGACAGATTGGAATCAACATATGCAAGTTTAGGGAATACCAGGTACAACCATTTCACTTATACATCAATTGTAGTCAATGTTTAAACACATAAATTCTGGCCTTATGGTCATTATTGTTTCCCTTTTCAGAATAGTTTGAGCAATAAAGGCACGCTCAGGGAACTTTGTATCAAGACCACAATCACTTTACAGTGAAGAGGTATGACAGTGCCCCTCCAACCGAATTAGATTTTTACCGCGTATTATAGACACTCACTATGGTATGAATTGATGGCGCAGACTACAAGGACAACACAGACACCCCCTTTCGTGTATTGCATAACAAATCACAACATCAAGCGACACTGAAATTGGTCCAAATTTAGGTATGTCCAACCTTCCATACCTCCACAAACCATATATGTGCGTTCCAATAAATTGGTAGGACATCATATGTAAAATTATTTATGAATGTGTATACATACACACACACACACACACACACATATATATATATACATATATATATATATATATATATATACACACGTATGTGTACGTACATATATATATACACACACACACACACGTATGTGTACATATATATATATATATATACACACACAATAATATATGCACATCCCTCGTAGACTACAGATATATATTCCTTAAATCAGGGCTACCCAACACTAGATTTCCATACATTAAAACATTGGGTTAGGAACATTTCTTTACCATCACATCCGCAACAGAGGGGTGGCGCGTGCTCAACATGCGCCGCCGATGAAGGAGCCTACTCACTGCCTTCTTCCTCATTCGTCCTCCCAAACCTCCGAACCCAACCCATTCCAGAAAGTACAACACCAGGGCAACGAATGCACTTACACCAACGCGCCTCCACCTTAGTGCGGCGTTGGCTGCGTGGGAGGCAATAATAATACAAAATTATTTACACTTAGTTGCTCCTAATGGAATATCATATGAGTCATATAGCACATAAGTCAAAGGTTGAAATCATATATGAAGCAAGAAGTATAGCGGCGCAGATATTTCTAAATGTTATTTATTAAAGATTTACGTTTGGTATTATCAAAAAGCAACAAAAGGTATTTGATTTTCATTATCATAGAGATTACTATTTTTATTATTATTAGTTTATTTCCCATTTCTTTGAACAAAATACAAATATAAATATTATAATTTTTGCACACGATACAGCCATGGTTATGGACCTTTTATATATGAGATAATATCACCAACATATTACCATTAAACGTTATTAATTCAGTTTCAATTTGAAGAGCATAGCAGTCTCATGCTACTATTGACCACAAATGGTGGCAACATTATCTTACCTTACGTACATAATTTTGCTTGGAAGATTCATTAGGTTAACTACAGTGTATTGTAATGTATTGTAAGGTATTTTTGTCTTATAGATTACATCCTTTAATGACCTTCAGCATTAATGACACTTCAATGATTAAATATTAACCAAAAAGTATGTACAGAAACTACTCCAAAGTAAGGTTGATGGTAGTACCAATGTTATTCCCATTAGTCTTAGTAATGTAAACTATTTAGAGAGCCCCCACAGTAGACAAACATTTTTATTAAATATTGAGGAAGCATGATTTTAAGCATATTCACAATCGAATTCTTTAATAAAGATTTCAGGCACAATATGAAGCACAATTTGATAAAGATACCATATAAGTGAAAGGTTGAAATTACTTCAAGCATAATTTTAAGTATAACAAGGGCAGGGATAAGCAAACACAAATCAGGAGCACCAACCCAGAAAATTAAGAGCATAGATTTACGATTATTATTATCAACAAACAACAAAAGGTATTTGATTTTCATTATTATAAAGATTACCATTATTATTATTACTTCGCAGTTCTATGAACAAAATACAAATATTCATATGACATATTACAAATATTAGATATAATGCAATCATGGTTATGGATATTTCATACATGGG
>JAKOGI010001360.1:70000-77500 GCA_029747015.1 Carnegiea gigantea
TTCTTCTTTCACGAGAGCCATGCTACATGATGCAGCATTATCAAGATGCAATTGCAATTTGTCGCGCGATGGGGCCTCCTGATTTCTTTGTCACAATCACCTGTAATCCAAGTTGGCCTGAAATCACTCATGAGCTATTACTTGGTTAACGGTCAGAGGACAGACCTGATCTACTAGGTCGGGTGTTCAGAATTAAATTACGACAACTGCTCGATGATTTTAAAACTAAAAAAATCTTCGGCACAGTCATTGCTGGTGAGTTCCTGACATTGTTTATCGCAATAATTTAGCTCAAAAATACATTCAGTGTACTAATTATCTTTACTTTATATTTTACAGTAGTGTACGTTATTGAGTTTCAGAAGCGTGGCCTTCCCCATGCCCATATTCTCTTAACAGTGGCACCGGAAGATAAGCCCACATGCCCAGAAAATGTTGACAGGCTCATCAGTGCAGAAATTCCCAATCAAGGTATGGGCCCTCTAGCATACGATACTGTCACAAGATTCATGATACATGGCCCATGCGTATCATGTTTGGTTGACGGAACATGTTTAAAACATTATCCAAAAAGATTTTGCAATCAAACCACATTTGATGAGCATGGATTCGCTCAATACCGTGATCGGCGCACTCCCCAAAAAGTGGTCGTGAATGGACGAGAGATTGATAACCAATGGGTGGTCCCATACAATAGAGATTTATGCGTAAAATATGATGCTCATATCAATGTCGAACGTGTAGCCGTCCGTAGTGTGATCAAGTACCTGTATAAGTATGTACATAAGGGACATGATCGTGCTACCATTGTCATTGAAGGTAATACAACACATCATGACAATGATCCAGCTCGGCCACATAGAGAAGGGAATGAAATTCGAGAATACTTGGATTGTGGCTACATATCTGCCATTGAGTCATGCTGGTGGATATTTGAGTTCAGCTTGCAGCATCAATACCCTTCTGTGCAAAAACTTCAATACCATTTGCTGGGAGAACAATTCGTCATGTTTAGTGACGAAGATGGCCTCATTAACATTGCTAATGAACCAGAGGTGCATAAGACAATGTTAACAATGTGGTTTGATGCAAATAAGAAGTACCCACAGGCTCGACATACCACGTATCTGAACTTCCCCACGCAATGGGTATGGAACCATTCTTCTAAATGCTGGACGGTCCGTCAAAAAGGTAATTCAATTGGTCGACTTCCGTTTGCACATCCAAATTGTGGTGAGAGATACTGTTTGAGATTGCTTCTTACGAAGATATGTGGAGCAACTTCTTTTGAGGATATTCGTACCATACGAGGTGTCCTACATCCCACGTTTAAGTCTGCGTGCATGGCATTGGGTTTGCTTGAGGATGATGGTGAATGGCATTCTGCCTTGACTGAAGCATCAACATGGGCTTCGGGTGTGCAGCTACGAAATATGTTTTGCTCCATGTTGAGGTTCTCTGAGATTGCTAACCCGGTGAAGTTATGGGACACACACTGGGTTTATATAACAGATGACCTATTATATACCATACGACGCCAGACAAGAATGCCCGATATGGATTTACCATTTATCGAGACCCAGAATCTTGGACTACTAGAGATTGGGCGTATCTTGAACAGAAATGGACGATCACTACGTAATTTCCCTCCAATGCCACTCCCTTCTTCTGAAGCTGCAATGTATGCAACTAATCGGCTTATTATTGATGAACTTGATTATGATACACCTATGGAAACGTCAAGATTCGAAAGTTTGGTAAGGGAGTTGAACTCAGATCAGTATCATACGTATAGATCAATACTCGATACGCATAACAGAGGTGAAGGAGGGTTGTTCTTCATAAATGGTAGTGGGGGCACGGGAAAGACATATCTATGGAATACCTTAATCTCCAAGTTCCGACCTAAAAAGCATATTGTTCTTGCCGTGGCATCATCGGGTATTGCTTTATTACTGCTACCTGGAGGAAAAACAGCCCACTTGGTGTTTAAAATACCCTTGTAACCTGATGAAACGTCTGTTTGTTACTTTGATAAGAGGTCTGAAAGTGCGGATCTCATCCGTAAGACAAGGCTGATTGTATGGGATGAAGCACCAATGATGAATCGCTTAGCATTTGAAGCCGTTCATCATCACCTCTAGGACATATGTGATAATCAGGATGCTTTTGGGGGAAAATTGGTCTTTCCTACGGGAGATTTCAGGCAGATACTTCCTGTGATTACCCATGGAAGTCGTGAATCAATCGTTGCAGCTACAATCCATCGAGCAACATTCTGGAATGAATGCAGTGTCCTGCACTTGCGTATAAACATGTGGCTGCAACGAATCAATCAATCCAATGAGACCGTGCCCAATGTCGAGGAATTTGCTCGATGGATATTAGAAGTTGGAAATGGTTAAGTGCAAGGAATTACTATTTCAGATGATGCAGAGCCTAATTGGATTAAGATACCGGAAGAGTTCCTAATACCAAGTGAAGACAACGGTCTGCAACATTTGATCGCATCAGTTTATCCTGATTTTGAAACTAACTATGAAGATTGGTCATATCTTTGTGAACGAGGGATTCTTGCACCAACGAATGATGATGTCGATGAAATAAACACAATCATGTTATCCATGCTTCCTGGAGATGTGAAAAGCTATTTGAGTTGTGACACTCTTTCAAACGCCAACGAGTGTGGTCCTTTCAGTGATATGGAACCCCCTGAACTATTGCATTCCCTAAAGATCTCTGGGTTGCCAAATCATCATTTAGATCTTAAAGTTGGTGCGCTAGTTATATTATTGAGAAATTTAAATCAGTCAATAGGGTTGTGTAATGGCACTCGATTAATTGTCAGTAAGCTGGGTGATAGAGTGATTGAGGGCAAAGTAATAACTGGCTCAAAAGTTGGGGAGACTGTTCTAATACCCAGAATCGATTTAACACCATCCAATCTTCCATATCTACAAATCAGAAGAAGGCAGTTCCCTCTAAAATTGGCGTTTGTAATGACAATCAACAAAAGTCAAGGGCAAACTTTAAATAGAGTTGGCGTATACCTTCCAAGGCCCGTGTTCAGCCATGGTCAACTTTATGTTGCACTGTCACGTGTTTCATCCCCTTCTGGATTAAAAGTACTGCTCTGTAATAAAAGGAGAGTTCCAGTAGACGTTACAAAAAATGTTGTCTATAGGATGTATTGAACAATTTGCAGCTTATTATTATATCGTACAGTTTATTCATTTTTCCCATTACATTCTGTCTGTTTGATTATCATATTTTCAATCATAATATTCTGGTGTTATGTACAGTAATATACCTCACTGGATAAATACTTTGTGGTCATTTCTTTATTACCATATCATACTATATACTTTTAATTTCTTTAAGATTACAGACATGGCATCTTCAGCACCTACATTTATGCCTATATGCACCATCAACCCGTGCAATAGATCTGTAAAATTGACAGCTTGGCTCATGCGAGCATTATCCGTCCGAGTCTATGGGCGATGGACAGTATAGAAAGTTATATTTATGGACTACCAGGTATTCGCTTAGTGTGTTCAATAAAGTCATCATCGTATACATGTATAATGCTTACGTATGCATTTCATTATTTTATAGTGTGATGAGATATTCGGCATCATAGAAGGTGATGCTGATATTACTCAATGGAGGTCCACACTCAGTGCTGGCAAGGTTTATCACATTTCCGGACTCTCGGTTGATGCTGCTATAGATGGCAAACGGAATGTGGTGACCAACCTTTACAAATTGGTTTTCACGTCGTGAACAACACTTCTTAGTGTCATTGAAGACTGTCAGGATATTTCCTACCAGCATCGACCTCCTTTCCTGTCATTCATCGATATCCCTCGATATCTTCGGGCACCTGATAATGTTGTTGGTACGTATTGTTCACACAATCAAGTTTGTTATCTAAATTTATGCATGCATTTCTTCTGCAATCTTTATAGTGTTCTCAATCCCTGTTGTTCTATAGACATCATAGGGATGATAGTAGCTATATATCATTTGGAGAGGACCAGAGATACAGGCACTGCACGGCGAAAATTATTACTTTGTGACATACAGTACGTACTGTTTTTAGATAAAGATTTGTTCATATTGATTTTTATATTTCAATCATATAAAGATTAGTATATATGGCACATTTGTGCAGGATGCATCCATTGAGACTGACTTTATGGGGAGATTTTGCGGAAGTTGAGGGCACCTATATACAGCAACATTTGAATGAGGAGAATATACTTCTTGCATCGAGAGTGCACGTTAGACATTATGAAGGTAACTTTACGTCCACAGAACTCACTAATTTCCATTATTCTGATTGTATATTTGAGTAATATGTTTCCACTATTGCAATATAATTGTAGGAGTATCAGTTTCGACTTTGCCCGTTAGTAGATTGCTGATAAACCCAGATATTAAAGCAACAGACGACTTTGAAGGATGGTATACACAACATGTAACATTAATTTAGATTTTCTAATTCCATACAACTTATATACATCTAACCTCACACGTGTTACTTTCTATATATGTATTAGGTACTCTGGCACTTCAGGTGTGATGAAGCATTTCGATTTCATGCACCTGAGAACATTACGCATGTGCCATCTAGAGAAACTGTTTGCAGCTAGACGGATTAGATTATATGAATATGCTTTTGCGCCAAATGTAAGCTAAGCTTTTATTCATCAAATGTTCCTTATGCTCACATACATTCACTCAGTATCACATAATTTCCGTATTTTAAATGTCTGCAGGTTAGATATTTTCGAATTTTTGCATATATTGCTGAAATCCATCCGCTGCTTTACGACGCTTGCACTAAATGTAACAAAAGTGTTAACACTTATGTATTCGTGCTTAATGTACCATACTGCACATGTCGATCCCCGAGTTTGACTCGGAATAGGTTTGCATATATGATTCCCTATTGTTTCATATTGTGTTGTGCTTTCCCAAATTTATGTTTGCGTTAGTGTAACCATCGCTTTCTACTTCAAAAATATAGGTTCATATTCAGAGTTGTGTTACAAGATGTTACAGGTCGTAGAGAATTCACTGTTCTTTATGAGGATGCTCGAATTCTCTTATATACGACCGCTACACAGTTAGATATGTATGCAGCGCAGGTATTCTTATTGCCACTGATTATCATGTTCACCCAAATTATTGTTCCACTGTTGCCTAACCTGTGTGACTATTGTCCATAGCCATATGGTCATCTATCGCTCTATGCAATTATAGATGATTACATCAAAAAACCTTGGGTTTTCATTATAGAGCCTCCACGTCGGTATGAAGTAGAAGCTCCAGTCGCTCTTGTTGTGCTAGTCAATTGGGTGGAAGAGGTCCATTATATACGACGTAGTAATGTTAGGTATACCAGGTATATAATGTGTATATATAAAATTCTCTTCCATCAATGTTAATCAAATTATCACTAAATCTTGATTTTTGGTTTAGGTACAAGAGACGGAGGTGGATTCTTTATCACTGGCGTCATAACTTAACTTATCATCATACAATTTAGCGTGCTTTGTACCGAGTTCACTACCTAATGTGTCGGTCATCCTTATATAGACTTATTCCACAATAATATAGTTTTCAATTATTAATCATATTATTTACGCACGAAGTTACTGTATATTTAATTTTTTTGTTGGGGTTTTTCCTTCTCTTTACTGACTTATAGTATTAATTATTTCTATACTAACTATCCATGTATTTTTTGATAACATAATTATCAATTGTCCATTTAAACATACTCCGTGCTTTTGCACGGACCCATACTAGTATTCACAAAAGAACATACAATAGAAAGACATAAAACAAAAGGGAGAGTTGAGCGTGGGTGTATAATGTACTCAAGATAGGCCAGTTTTTGTCTAAAATGTCATTTAATTTTTTGAAATATTAAAAAACTCAAGTTAATTATTAAGGTGCGGTCAAAAAGGTCAACTGAATTTATTCAAATAATAAAACAATGAACTTATAACTGGATAATTTTTGTATATCTTTAAAAGCATAGGTAGTGTTTTTATTTTTTATTATATATTTTTTAAAGAAAGCTAAGTAACGTAACTTTGGCAGCCCTTCTCCTAAACCTTCTACTTTGATTATCCTAATAAGAGATAAGAAAAAGGTCCCTATGAGGGGATCTAATTCCACACAACTATGGAATGAACATGAAGGTCAACTTTAACAATCTAATTTGCTACCCGGTTGCCGTCTCTACAAACATGTACATATACTAATTAGTCTCCCAATTGATGAACCGTGTCAACACCATGTGCAATCCATGTGGTTGTTTTGGTTGGGAGTTTTCAATCACCAGACTATCCCCAACATGACGAATCTACGATTGGTTTTTGCGGGAGAGGGATAACTAATATCTTGCTTAAACAATCCTGATCGACCATTGAAGTTGATGAATATCACATTTATTTTCAAGTAATCACCTCTAATATTCAAGTTGAGTACCAATCCCTTGACTAGAATTCTTATTAATAAAATTATAGGGCGCGTCATCTTGCACTTGCTATCAAGCCATAAATAATATGTGTTCCATCTCCAACTTTCGGTAGAATACCTCTACCAATTTTTTATCTTGCTTTTCCAAACCCAAGAGTTAGATTACTCGGCCTTTACAATGAAACAAAGCCTCTCTAATGCGACACTTCATCCTCATCTACTTAATCCATATTCCGTAACATTAACACAATTTTCATGGAAGTTTGCAAAGAAACGGAGTACTCATTGCATTTGTTTTACAAAGTTCCAAACCCCCATATTTAGGCGCATAAATCTTGTCTAATGCCACCATAGGTAAGACTTGGTAAATGTTGAATCCCCCCCCCCCCCCAAAAAAAAGAAATGTTCATTAATTGGGCCAATTGTTGCATACTTCTTTTGTTGCAGCTAGAAAGCACCACATTGTCTGTGTCAGAAGGGATTTAACATTTGTATGAACCAAAGCTTTCCTTTCAACTTTAAACATTGTTTGTTTTCTGACCCTGTAATTTATTAAAGCCTTTTTGGGATATATATATATATATATATATATATATATATATATATATATATATATATATATATATAAAAGAAGATTGTTTCTAAATTGTCATCTTTTAGAAACCGGCAGCCTAAATATTTTTCCATTGTATCATGGCGCACCATGTTAAGAATAGAGGACACACTTTGTTTATGATGTGAACGCGAATTTTCAGAGAAAACAATAGTCAATTTATGAAATTTGACTAATTGACTAGATCGGTCACAAAATTTGCTTAGTAGGGTCTGCCATAAAATGTCATAGTCCCCCCCCCCCCCCAAAAAAAGGAAGCTATTATTTGCAAATAGGAGATAAGAAATTGTGTATGTTGCCAGTGCTAATTTGATTCCTACTCTACTTTTCTTATCATGTTGTATTTCCTCAATTTTCTCGTGAGCACGTTCATAGAATGAATGGCTATA
>JAKOGI010001360.1:82500-170000 GCA_029747015.1 Carnegiea gigantea
AATAACTATCATTGGTATAATGAGCGGGCCATGCAAGAAAGGGTAGTGGCACGTACAATATTGATACTGTGAACATGTTAGCAAGTAGGGTTGATGCCCTTGGTCAGAGGTTTGATAGGCTAGGTACTCCCAATCTAGGGAGTTCTTCTGGCACAATGTATGAGGTTGGTGCTTTGTATGAAATATGTGGCATCCAAGGGCATTTGGCTGTTGAGTATTAAGCCCACTTCCAGGGAGTGGAGCACCACAATCCCATGCAAAACTTCAACCCACACCCACAAAACAACCTATACTCAAACACCTATCATCCCAGTTAGAGGAATCACCCAAATTTCTCCTATCGTAATTACGACCCCCACCACCTAAGGCCCCTCAGCCTCTCGGGTTTCAATACAAAGCTCCCTGCGACCCATCTACCTAACCTCTTTAACCGAAGTCCAACCTAGAGAACCTTTTGGAGCGTTTTTATCCAAACGTAGTCCAAGACCAATGAAACTCTTGGAGAATTAGTCACTCAATTGTGCTCCAAGTTTGAGGCTATGTCCACTCATCAGAAGATGATGAAAAATTAGATTGCTTAGACTGCGCAACAGGTGAGTCATTTGTCTAGACCCTAAGTACACCTACCAGGTCAACCTATTTCCAATTCCAAAGGTTAGATGAATGCTATTACTTTGTAGAGTGGCAAAGAGCTAGAAGGCGCTAAAATGTCAATAAGGGAGGATGGGAGTGAAAATGAGGTAGAAGAGGCTAATGGAAAAGAGGTTCTAGTTAAACCTCAATCGCGATGTCAAGTGCTGAGAAAAGCAAAGAGGTGCCCCCTGAGACTAGCACACCTCCGATGAAGCCTTACAATCCTCCTATTTGTTATCCCTCAGAAGCTATTTAAGGCGAAAGATGAGCAGAAGTATGGGAAGTTTCGAGAGATGTTAAAGAGATTCCCCATCAATATCCCCTTTGTGAAAGAAATCACTGACATGCCATCATATGCCAAATTCTTGAAGGATTTGCTTTTCAACGAAGGGAAACTACTGGAGAATGCTATAGTTGCCCTTACAGAAGAGTACAACGCCATAATTCAGAACAAGTTTTCCTCAAAACTTTATAATCCAGGGAGCTTCTCCATCCCCTATTCTGTTGGGGATGTGGCCATCAGTAGGGCATTATGTGATCTTGGGGCAAGCATTAGCCTTATACCCTAGTCCATCTATAAGAAGCTGCAAGTGGGCAAAGTAAAGCATACTACCATCTCCTTGCAACTAGTTAACAGATCTGTCAAGTACCCCCTGGGTGTCTTGGAAGATGCCCCTTTGTAGGTGAGGAAGTTCTTCATTCCCTGTGACTCCATTGTTATGGAGATGGAGAAAGACTCTCGCATCCCTATCATCCTAGGGAAGCTTTTGTAGCTACGGTGGGAGCAATGATCGATCGATGTTAAGAATGGAAGACTTTCCATTCAAGTGGGAGATGAGAAGGTGGAATTGCACCTACCCAAGATCATGGCCAACCCAACTCTCGATGACACTTGCCGCAGAGTTGATGTGTTGGAAAGGGCACTCAATCAGGAAGCCTTGACTTGCCATTTTGTGGAGGATCCTTTGGAGGCCACTCTCGTAGGCTGTGGTGTGACTGAACCATAAGCTAGGGAGAAAGAGGAGTATGCCAGACTTCTTAATGCATCTACTGCATATACACATAAGCAGAGCCCCAAGGAGGTCCTTAGTGTGGATGCCTCAACCTCACAAGAGAAAGAGAAGAGCACATCAAAGGTAGAGCTAAAACCTTTACCTCCCTATCTCACGTATGAGTTTCTCGATCCTGAACATCAGTTCCTTGTCACTATTAGTGCTAAACTAGATGGCCCCAAACTTGAACAATTATTGGAAGTGCTTAAAAAGCAGAGGGGTGCCATAGGTTATAGCATTGATGATATCAAGGGACTAGTTCCTTCCCTTCACAAGCATCAAATGTTTCTTGATGAAAGTCATAGGCCTCTCGACAACCTCAATGCGGTTTAAATCCAAATATGCAAGTGGTTGTTAAAAAAGAGGTTGTCAAACTACTTGACACTGGGATCATCTATCTTATCTTAGATAGTGAATGGGTGAGTCCAGTTTAAGTAGTGCCCAAGAAGGGTGGCATGACTGTCATCAAAAATAAGCATGATGACCTCATATCGATTGGGACTGTTACTCGATGGTGAATGTGCATTGATTATCGCAGATTGAATCAAGCCACCTGGAAACATCACTTCCCCCTCCTTTTCATTAATTAGATGTTGGAAAGGTTACCGAAGCATTCGTTCTTCTGTTACTTTGATGGTTATTTAGGTTTTTTTAAGATTCCTATCCAATTCGATGACCTGGAGAAGACGACTTTCACATGCCCCTACAGCACCTTCGCTTATCGTAAGATGCCTTTCGGGTTATGTAATGCCCCCGCCACCTTCCAACGACACATGGCCGCTAAATTCTCTAATTTTATCGAGAACATCATGAAGATGTTTATAGATAACTTCTGCGTCTATAGAGGTACATTTGGCTTGTGTTTATAAAATCTAACTAAGGTACTTCATCAATATGAGGAAGTCAACCGAGTATCGAATTGGGAAAAGTGTCATTTCATGGTACAGGAATGGGTAGTACTGGGGCATGTTATTTTTGCTAGGGGCATCGAGGTTGAGAAAGCTAAAATTGAGGTTATAGATCGATTGCCCCCTCTGACATCAATAAAAGGGGTACGAAGTGTCCTTGGTCATGCCGGATTTTATCGTCGCTTTATCAAGGACTTCTCTAAGATTGCTAAACCTCTAACTCAACTTTTGGCCAAACATGCCCCATTTGTGTTTACTGATGAGTGTCATGAAACTTTTTATAGGATTAAGCAGGCATTAATTTCTGCGCCCATTATACAGCCACCCTGATTATGCTAGTAGAACGCAGTAGGGGCAGTTTTGGGGCAGAGCAAGGACAAGAGACCAGTGGTGATCTACTATGCTAGTGGAACACTAGATGAGGCTTAGTCAAATTATACAATAATTGAGAAGGAGTTGCTTGCGATCATGTACGCATTGGAGAAGTTCCGACCCTATCTTTTATCCTCCAAGGTCATTATGTACACTGACCATTCTGCACTCTGGCATCTCCTTGAGAAGAAGGACGCTAAGCCTCACCTCATTCGGTGGATTCTACTCCTACAAGAGTTCGACCTGGAGATCAAGGATAAGGGGCCGAAAATGTGGTTGCTGACCACCCTTCCAAGCTCATTATTGAGAGCTCCGATTGTCCCCTGAATGATGCCTTTCTTGATGAGCACTTATTGGCCATCTCTACTAGCTAAGCTCCATAGTTTGCTGATATCACAAACTACCTAGCTTCAGGGATCCTACCACATGGCATGTCCTCCCATGAGAAGAAGTTCTTCTATGATATTAAGCAATATTTTTGTGAGGAGCCTTTACTTTATAAGCTATGTTAGGATGAAATCTATAGGCGTTGGCTCCCTGAGGAGGAGATTCAGAGCGTGATTTCTTATAGTCACGGCTCTCCCTATAGAGGACATACTAGTACCTCTAAGACTGTAGTGAAGCTCCTCCAAAATGAATTCTTTTGGCCTTCATTGTTCAAGGACGTCCACCACTACGTTCATTCATATGATCGTTGCCAAAGGTCAGGAAATCTCTTCTGAAAGAATGAGACACCTCTTAACTTTATCCTAGAAGTTAAAATATTCGATGTCTAGGGCATTGACTTCATATTAGTTGTTGTGGACTACGTCTCCAAGTGGGTGGAGGCAATGGCTAGCCCAACCAATGACTCTTGGGTTGGGGCTCATTATTCAAGAAGATCATTCTTCCCCGTTTTGAGGTCCCGAGGGTGCTTGTTAGTGACAATAGGACACACTTCACAGATAAGAAACTTGAAGCCCATTAAAGAAATATGGAGTGCACCATAAGTATGGACTTGGCTACCACCTTCAAAGTAGTGGCCAAGTGGAAATCTTCAATAGTGAGATTAAATCTATTTTGGAGAAAATGATCACTAGATCACACAAGGATTGAGTGGACAAACTTGATGACGTCCTGTGGGCCTATTGCACCGCCTTCAAAACTCCCATTGGCACAACTCCTTTCAGACTGATCTACGGTAAACTTTGTCACCTCCCTGTCTAGAACACAGGGCCTATTGGGCCATCAAGTACCTCAACTTTGATTTGAAGTCTGCAAAGGAAAAGAGGTTGCTATGATAGAATGAACTTGAGGAGATCCGTTTTTATGCTTACGAGAGCTCAAGGATATATAAAGAGAGAGTGAAGAGGTGGCATGATAAATAGGAGGGAGTTTAAGGAAGGTGACTTAGTGCTTCTTTTTAATCCTAGATTGAAGCTCTTCTTGGGAAAAACTCTGCTCTCGATGGTTAGGCCCTTTCAAAGTGCTCAAAGTGTACCCGTATAGAGCTATTGAGATCGATACTAATGCGACGGGTTCCTTCAAAGTAAATGGTTCTATGCTTAAGCATTACATTGATATCGAGCCAATTGAGGGGAAGGTTTCTTATGACCTCCCCATTGTTCCCTCCACTTAGAGGGGCACCAAAGGTCAGGCTCGGGATATAAAACGAGCGCTTCTTGGATGGTAACCCAACCTTTACTACTTTTGGAAAAAAAAAGTCGAAAAGGGAGGAAAAAAGTCAAAAAGTTGACAAGTGGAAAAATTTTGAGTTAGGACAGACGCACGGCCAGCCGTGTATAATACACATGGTCGCGCATTTGAGGCAGAAAGAGCTTATAGAAACGCACGGGCAGCCATGCGTTTTCACACCACTATGTGCCCCTAACTAAAGCACACGACTACTCATGTGCCTTGCACACGGCTGTGCATATGGGTTTTTAACCCCCTTCTTTACTTGATACTCCCTTTCCCTCTCCCCTTTTCGCTTTCGCTCTTTCCCTCTTCACTCTCTCTCTCTCTCTCTCTCTCTCTCTCTCTCTCTCTCTCTCTCACACACACACACACACACACACTCAATCTTCTCTCTCCCTTGCCACCGATGGCCCACCCCCTCCTCCGGCCACCGGCATCGCCGTCGGCTCACTTTTTCTCTCTTTTCCTTTCTCCCTTTTTGAAAACCCAGACTCTCTCCCTATCCTTCTTTCCCTTCAACAACCACCCACCCCCACCCTGTCCCCCACAAGCGCCGCCGCCGGCCATTTCACTCCCCTCATCGGAGTCCCCCTCATAGCCTGAATCCCCGTTTCACCATTCTCTCTTTTCCCATTGAACCCCCCAAACCCTTACCCTTCATCCTCTCTAATCGACACTTTCTCTTTACTTTGAGGCTTGTTTTGCTCAATCGGGTGCTCCATTAGGTTGAATTTTGATTGAATTGGTGAACTTGGGCTAATTTGGTTGGATATTTGGATTGAATTGTTGCTTCCACCTCCATCGCCATGGCAGCCATAGGCAAAGCTTCTGTCTTTTCATCAGCCCCCAAAAAGAGCTTTAAGGCTACCACTAGCTCCTCTAGCCACCCATCGGCTTCTCCCCGAGGTAATCATGCCCAATCTCACCTCCCCCATGTGCAAAATAAGCATGACATTGTTTTTATTGATGGTACACAACATGAACGTTATGATGCTTTGGTTACTAGGAAAATCAGTGAACTTAAGTACATTGATATTGATTTGTTACAAGCATTGGGTTTGTGGGATAACTTGAATGCCTTGCTTGGTGTTTTGGAATGGCAAGATTATATGTAATTGAGGTTTCCTGTGTATGAGAAACTGCTTTTGGGAATTTTTTAGCTTATTTATAATTGATGAGGATGGGGAGTTTGATAATGGTCATTGCTACATTTGCTTTCGATTAGACAATTTAACACATGAGATGAATTTAGGCTGATTTAGTGAACTATTGCACCTCTCAGTCAATGGCACAGCCGATTTTATTCATCGGGATTATAGCTGGGCTGACATTTGGAGCAAGATAACTTGTAATGCTCCCCCTCATATCTCCCATTCTTGTAAAGCCAACTCTATATGCAACCCCATCTTTGGATATCTCCAGCGCCTTACGGCGAACAGTGTTTTCCATAGGTTTGATAGCCAAGCGGGGCCTAGGAGGTGTGAACTGTTTATCCTATGGGTGGCTTTGCATTGGGTTCGCCTCTAGACTTCCTTCCACATCATGACGCAGCTTGAGGAGCAAGCTAAGAGCTATACCTCTATCATGTTATCACCCTTGCCTATAGGTTGGGGCTTAGTAACCTTTTCCCCCTTATGCCTGTCCTTTGTGAGAGTGCACGTCTAAACCTAGAAGCTTGTGTACACATAGAAATATTTACAATGGTGGGCAACCAAATCTGGGTCAATAATCATGGTCGTGCCCTCATCCTCTTACTCGACCCTTCCCACACCGCTGTTCCTAATGAAGCCAATTATAGTTATGACGATGGCCTCGATGGTGAGGGCAGTGATGGCGATGAGCCTGATTGTACCCAACCTCTCGATGGGGGCACCATGTAGGGTACTCGTGGGTCTGCTCGCCCCCAGCCACAGCTCCCTTCCACTAGCACTACTCATGATGAAGCCTGCCTCTCTGGCCCCTTTAGCTCTAAGGGAGTCCCCCTTTGTCAGTTCCTTTCTAATCAGTTTGCTCACCTCCACTTCCGACCTAATCATGTGAGGGAGCACTCCTAGGGGCACGATGATGTCCTTCGCTGCCAGGATGAGTGGGACCGCCGGCAGTAGAACCTCAAGCGCCATCTCTACTACGTCTATGAGCACTTTCAGTGGCCCTACCCTCCTCCTGATTGAAGGCCTAGTGGTCCTCCTAGACCCTAGTGATACATTATGAGTTTATGCCCTTCCCCTTCTTTAGCATGTCTTTATATTTCACTGGTGATAATGAAAAGACTAAGCATGGGGGTGTGTTCTCATGAGCACTTGGATGGTTATGCTAATTTATGGTGCATTTTGAGCTATTTAAGCTGTGGTTTGTGGTTTACCGTGGTGTGTATATCCCCTTACATTCAGCATGCTCGCGTCTAGATCTTAAGTTTCATTGTAGCTTAGGTGCATCTCTAGGGTGCATCAGTATTAATTTCATTTTCTATTTAGGAAAGCATATAGGATAGTGCATATAGGTAGGTGATGCATTGTATATATATTTCTTATTCCCTAACCATTGGTCTCAAGTGGGGACGTGTTGAATGGGGCTTTACAAGACTGCAAGGTAATTCTTCCAACCCTATTCCTCATTTGTCCACTAGCTGACTATCTAGGTAGATTTAGTGCTTTGAAAAAAAAATTTAAAAAATTGGGAAAAAGAAAAAAGGGGCTTTCAAAAACTTCTCCTGTGATAATGAGCCAAGACATTGGTGGTTAGTCGGTTGACACGGTTGTGGTTACATGTGGGTTGTTTGTGACAATTACTTTCCATGGTGTCTTTGAAAAGTGTTGACTGCATTGTTTGGGTTTGCATAATGGTTGCCTTTAAAGCCCCCTTATCATGATTGACTATTCCTTCCAAGTGGGATATTTCTGGGGCTGGTTATGTGTTTGTTAATTTGACCATTGAGACTTTTATGCTTGTTTAGACTATTCATCTATATAGTCTCACTGTTTTATTTCATAAGTGACCCTCCCATGTGCGTCCCTTCTAGAACTTAGTCTGTTTCTATTTAAGGCTACACATATTCTATGCATTTGATGATATGATAGAGGCATTCTTTGATTGATTAGTAGCCACATAGCTAAATGGCCATCCTGAAACTTATGTTACACCCTTTGCTAGCCCTTTATGCCTTTACATGATTTCTCTTGTTGCAAATCTAATCATTTACCCCTAGGCCTTGTATGATTTCCTACCCTTATGGCAGGATTAGGTGAAGTTTTGTTTCAGCGAGTTTTGCTAGGCAGCGTCAGGTGTAAGCTTTCTCGTTTGGTTGGATATCTTCTGTGTACTCGTTAGGTTGATAGTATGCACGGAATGAGTTGATGTTAGACTTTGGATTGTTTACTACATGAAAAAAAAAGAGGGAAAAAAAGAAAAAAAAGAGAAAAGATAAAAAAAAAAGAGGATGAAATGAAAATAAATGTTGGCATGGTTGGTGACTTCGATGAAATTGATTTGCCTTAGCTCATTCCTAGGCCCATTTAGGGGTTTACGTGTCAATATGGTTAGTGGGAAGGTATGACAGCATAATGTAATCTTTGAGGTGTGTGTGATGCCTCTTAGTATCCTAGCTTTAACCCCACATTCCCAAATTCATTTCCCATGCTTAGCTCTAGCCTAAGCCCCATTACAACCCATAACAAGTCCTCTGGATTGTCATTTGCATGTGCATTTTAGTCATGGAGGATCGATAATATGACCAAGCCTATGGTAAGGTTGCTACATTTGGGAGGATGATTGAGAGAGAGCAGCGTGTTTTTAAACACATGAGAGGGAGTGCATCGGCTTTGTTTCCCTCATGAGAGTTGCTACCAGGCCTTCTAGTCCATCCTTGTTTGGAAGCACCATGATTGGGATGCGGGTGTGGTACAGGATAACTAGATGTTGAGTTAAACAATATGGTCTTTCAGGTGATTTTAAGAGAGTTTTGAAACTACATATTTACGCTTTGAATTGTCCCACTGGATGTGCACATTTATGCTTGATTTGTCTGATTTTCTAATGGCGTTACCTAAGGAAGCAAGTAATTAGAAGTTTCGATCCCCTGTCAGTTCATTCATGTCTTAGTCTTGCTTGGGGACAAGCGAGAGATAAGAATGGATGAGTTGACAAATGTCTATTTTTACTGTTTTGACCCCTCAATTCCAGTAACCTTTTCCATATATTCCCTAGGATTAGTGGAGGATTTGGTAAAAGTTGCTCATCTTTGCTCATAATTATCTTATTTGGATTAATTCTACTTTTGGTAGCTGTGTTGTTCTCGATTTGAGGAATTTTGGCATTTATCAGATCAAACATGGGCGAGGAGCAATGTTATGGGAAAAAATAGGGCTTGAGGATCAATTGGAAGGGTCAAAAGCTTGAAGAGTTAAGGCGAACACACTTACACGGCTAGCTGTGCATGTAAGCGTAGTCGTGCCAATTAGAAATTGAAGCCAGAAAAGTGCACGACCAGGCGTGCAGATTATGCATGGCCGTGCACTGGAGGCAGAAACAATCCTGCAAAAGTGCACAGTCAGCTATGTGTTTTAAAACAGTCATGTGTCCAACGATTTTTCACAACTTAATTCTTTTTAAGGCAATTCAGAAGCTTATCCAATTGAGAGAACACTCTTAAGGGCGATTTCTAGGTTTTCTTTCTGACTACATTTTACATTAATTTAGACTTAATTTGGGAGATTGAATTTCTTGTTCTAACTGCGAATTGAGATTTCAATTGATTGAAGACTTATTGCTTGACTACAAGCTCAAGCACTATATTACTCAACATGGTTAAAGCATGCATATATATATATATATATATATATATATATATATATATATATATATATATATATATAAATATAAATATATATATATATATATATATATATATATATATACACACACATAATATATATATATATATATATATATATATATATATATATATATATAAATATATATATATACATATATACATATACATACATTCATACATACATATACATATATATATACATACATACATAATATATATATATATATATATATATATATATATATATATATATATATATATATTTATATATACACACATTCATATATATATATATATATATATTTGTGATTATAAAATAATTCAGACAGTTTATAAATGGTTTTTCAAGAACTAATGCCACATTCGCAGGTTCCCTTTACTTTAGAAATTTTTTAAGTGAACTGATCATAATTAGTAACTCATACTTAATGGATGAGCTTCCTTTGCAAAAGTCAGAACTAGGAGTTGGAAGATAGGTGTGAGCATTAGTTGGCTGGAAAAAAAAAAAATATCTACTATAACTGTGATCTGGCTTGGACATTATGTACTTATGAACATCTTCTTGTCCATTTTAAAGTTTAAATTTTAAGAAGGAAAAGCTAAAATAAAAGCTTAAAGCTGAACAAGAAACTGAAAAGTTATATTGTTGTGTTGTGATTATGTGTCAAAATTAGTTCGTCAATCACCAAAAATTTAGGAGAGAAAGAAAGATGTTAAACCATGGAGGTGAAATTATCACTTTTGATTAGCAAGTGTGAATAGAAACTAACAACAATAGTATACCATAAATCTATATCAGCCTCATCTAAATATCGAGTTTGTGAAGGTCAAGATCAAATTCATATAGGTTTATCCTAAGCCTTTATTTGATAACGTTAGGTAGCTAAAACAGATATCTCTTCTTATTTTGTGTCCTATGAGCATATCAACAAATCGAAGATGTAGACAATGACGTAACAGTTTGACAAAGAAAGCACATATAAAACCTTGCTTACTCAAAAAGTCTGAACTCATGCTATATTTTCCTTGTTAACCAAATTGTAGTGCAACATCAACCACAACTTGAATTATATTTACAATTTTTTTAAAAAAAGTTAAATAGAAGAACAATTAAAAGAAAAATAAATAACACCATGAAATTTGAAGAAAAAACTAAATAAAGAGTTGAATCTATAAGTGAGCACTTGCCACATCCACCAACTCAGTGCAATAGCGGCAACAGACTTGTAGCAACAACCCCTGTCATTGAGGTAACATATAGCAGCTGCCGCTAAGACAAGGCAGTGTATGCAACAACATGCAAAGAGATAGAGACAGATTGTATTAGAAATATGAACGTTATAGGACAAATCATCTAATTATTTATAGAATTTTACCAGCATGGATTGTTCTTCATTCAAAAAACTAAGTGCAATTGACCTCTAAACACTATAAAGTCTTAATTTGTTTCAAAACTATAGCTTCTGATCCATAATCATAAACCTTAGATTCAAAATGAACTGCAATACAAAGCTACTAACTTGGCATCACACAACATAAACTGCAACTTTATTCTTCACTATAAAGATGTAATCAAAGGATAAGAATGCAACGGTGGGTTATGCAATGCCAAACCAGTAGAACAGTAGCAATAGTGGCATTAGTGAATAAGAAGTCACTAATGGAGGAGGTCATTTGTATGTACTTCATATGACGGTAGATAAGATTGAGATTTCTTTGATGCCCCATTGGGTTTGAAATTGAGCTACATTGTGCCTCTAAATTCTAAACTACAGTAGTTCGTTCTCACCTATAAATGCACTCTAACAAAGTTGCTCAATTACCTAAAGCTTTTTCAATTGCAAATAATTTCAAAAATCAAAGGGGCCGACACTTTAGAACATCTATTTCTACACACTCGCATCGCTAAAAATAAAAACATGCCTAAAGAAAGTGACATGAACTTCTTATTCCCCCCTCCCCCAAGGGGATGAGGGAGGGAGTTGTTCTAAAGCCACAAGCTAGCTACAAAAATTGTGTTAAAATTAAGCTAATAGAACTTCCAAGCATCATCAAAAAACTTTTCTTTAATTGCATGAATTGAAGACCAGAAGTGAATCAAAATCCATACTAGAGTGATCTAACCGAAGGAAAACTGCTTTAAAAAAACCTTTATATAGTGCGGTATGAGTTCTTATAAATCTCTATGCTTTGCCTTGGTCAGATCTAAACCCTTTGCCTCTAAGAACAAGATAAGGTACTCAATACATTTGCAACAATGGAACTATCCCTCCATCACATGTACACCCACAAGAAAACAATGAAGAGTACAACTATGCATGCCTTGATAACAATGTACAACGCAGAGTAAAACTAGAGCAAAGCACAAGTGTCTTCATAGAATTATCAATAACAATAAGATCTTATGCAAAATCACCATCTAATTGAAAACCAGCCTAAAAGATACTATGATAAAATTTTCTAAAAGAAAGATAATTGTTCATGATTCATAAAAGCGCTACGAGCATTTTAGTAACTAAGCTACTATCCTTCTCAAGAAAGGACCAAATTTCTTCACACCGAAATCAAGTATCCACCAAGCAACCGAGGCAATTGTGAATGAAAAATCATATTCTAAACATGCAAACATACAACGACAACAATAACAACTCCTCTTAGTATGGATCTCACTCTCATAAGATCTGGGAGATCAAAATTTAAGTAGCCTTATGCCTGCGAGCACCTACACAAGTAGAGAGACTGATTTTAAGAAACCCACAAAAAATTTTGAAATAAAATCTTTTGAAAACATAAGCACTAAAAATAAATACTAATCGATATTAGATATCAAACAAATGAATAAACAATGCCAGAATCAAGTGTAACATATTAATATTATAAAAATTATGTAACCCATGAGACAACATTATTACATTGTAGTGAAACTACAATCAACAAATAATAAATATCTAGATGCATAGATAAATGGAGTAGAATATGGGATAGAGTAAAAGCTACTAAGCAACATGCTTGACCCCAAAGGCACCCATGCTCCATGAAAAACTAACTAATGAAGACCCAATAAAGTTGATCAAAATGAATAAATAAGTAAGTAAATAAACAGATACATTAAAAAACTCATCTATAAGATTATACTATATGATACTTATGACCATTAAGCTCAGCTGCAACCGGGACTAGAGATTCTACCTATAGTTTGCTACCTTAATCTTAGAACACCCAAAAATTAGATTTTTTCTACTTAGCATCCTTCAGGATTTCAACATTAATTTTTTCAACCCTGACATTTTTTACTTAATTGTCACCATCCTTAATCATTGAGACATGTTTAATGTAGGACCCAAGTGTAGTGAGATAATGATAAGCTAGATAAAGTAGCCTGGAATGCCCCCAACTATCCCTTTTGCAAGTGGTTGGGGACTTGGTATTTTGAAAATTATTTAAGCAAATAAATAGAGAGAAATGATCGCATAAAGGCTAAGTTAAGGTAAAACAATGTCTTTAGAGAGAGAGTGGGTAACAAGGGATCTCATCCTTACTATTCATCATCCTAAAAGGCATAAAAATATGATTATTCAAACAACAATATCAAATGACAGCAAAACGACAATCGATCATTATATTTTTCAAACTCTAGATGGACTATCACTTAAATTGCTTGCTACTGAAAACTCAGGTGGTTAAAATCAAATAACAAATGTTTGGGTTGAAAATATTAATGTTGAAAACTTGGAAGGTGCTAAATGCAAAAATCCCCCAAAAATTCCTAAGTTGGTCACTGCCCTCTATAAGTCTCGCCTGGATCAGATTAGTTTGATAACATTATTCTAGTTTTTCCTAGGTCTATCTTTCCTCTTTACACTTTGGAATGTGATTCCTCTCAGACCTCATTGCATAAGCATCTAAACTCCATCTCTTGATCTAATCGAACAATCTAAGTCTCATCTTTCATATCTTGTCCTCAATTAGTGCAACTCTGACATTCTCTCTAATCATTTCACTTCTTGTCAGATCCAATTACACATGGAGACACATGCAACAGATCGTCCTCATCTCTACCACCATCATGTTTTGGAGATGAGTCTTGTTTATTAGCCAACACTCTAGGCCATCTATTTTTCACGTTTGCGCTATTGAAGTGGTCCTATGAGAATGTCCTACGATGATGTCATGTCTGAACCTTCAAGGCATTCGCTAGGGATCGAGGAGGTGCATTCAAATGATGAACAATGGTTAGTTTTAAAATCATTTTTACTTGCAAGTGCGCAAGATCAATTGTAGACTAGCAAGTCTAGGGTGTCCATCCCATAAGGAACAATAGTGATTTAAAATTTTAAATTTTCCAATTATAAGGGGTAATTCAAGTGCGGAGTTCAAATATCAATATGAATTAAAGAAATAATAGCAAATAAATGAGTTAAGAAAATAGAGAGAAATCAAATTAGAGAAAGATCTAGGACCTTGGATTTCACCAATGACACAAACTATTGAATTACAAATTCAAATGGGGCTTCAATTAGTCTCTTATTCAACCTAAGCTACAAGTACGAGGTCATAAGAATTAAAAAGATGAATCATAATTATGGAGTGATATTTATCTAGTAGTCAGTATGAATCATTCCTTTTAGAGATAACTCACCTAATTTCTAGCATAAATTATTCAATTTTAAACATTATAATTTTAAGCCCAATTGCATAACATTATATTAACCTACAAGGTCTAATATTCACTTGAGATAACAAATTAAACTATTGCAATCAACATAAACAACAAATAGTATTAAGATGCATAAATAGGTTAATTTCAAATATAAACTCAAAATTATGCCATGTAAGAGACAAGAATAACACTGAAAGAAATTAGTAATGTCCATTCTAGTCGTAGAAGAGCAACTTAGCTGGCCATAGTTAGTGCAGACACCATTGAAGTTGGTCTAGTCATACCACTCAATATTGGTTTATTTCACTTCCTATGTCGAAACTTTAGTACTCAACTACACAAAATGGTATAATTTAGCACAAGATTTTCAATTTGACTCATAAATGAGATGAGAAGAGAAGAGAAAGATAGCCAACAAAGCTAATTTCCTCCTAAACCTCTCAACTCGAATGCCTTTTCTTACAAAAGACTCTCTCTAAAAATTAAAAGATGGAAGATGAAACAATGGAAGAATGCTTGGATGCTTGGATGAGTGGCTTCCTCTTTGCTCCAACCTCAACCCCTTGCTGTAGTGAAAATTCAACCCCTCTTGGTACCCAAAAATTAATGAAAAATTAATTTCAATTAACTCCTTATTGTTATATTGCATGAGACGAGGCTAGCCTTTAGCAAAAAATTAATCTTGATTAATTATGTTTGACTAGGTCTTGCTCACAAAAAGAGAAATTTGGTTGCTGGGGCTGTTGGACAAGAATTGGGTTGAATCGCAGAGCATAATAGGCCACGGCTTGGAGAACTAACAAGCCCACATGGAGGACAGAGTAGACTGTGGAGAGCAGCTGGCTAGATGGATGCTGGGTGAATGCGGGCCCGCGCTACTCCTAATATAAGCCCAAATGAAGAGAGTATAAGATTAAGAAGCGAAGGTACCTGAGAGCAGCTGGTTGGGCTACCAAATAGGCCCAATCATGACGAGTAAGAAGGCGGAGAGTTGCTGGAGGACTAAGACAAAGAGTGGGGTGCTGGAGCTGGACTGGGCTGAGAGGCCGTACACAAAGAACAAAACGGGCCCATGTGGAGCTGGGTTGAACTTGGGCCCTCAAGCATTGGATTGTGATTTGAAGTTCTAATAAAATTGCTCAAATTATTCGACTCTGTTCGTGCATTTAATGCTTCTTTTTCATCTGAAAATCATATGAAATATGCATTACTTACTTATAAAAATATATTTGAAAGACTTAAAAATGGGTATATGTAAGAAAAATCTCATACAAAAATATGAGTTATTAGGGGAAATGAATAGTCTTTATCTGTTGTATTAGGTGATCAAGTTTATTGGTTTCAAAACTTTGTAGTTGTATGAACCTTCTATGTGATCTATCTATTAAAAAAAGGTCCATATTTATGTACTGAAAACTGGGCACAAAAAGGTAGAGGTTAGATACGAGCGACTATGGCTCTGTTCTTTTCGTGGGTCAATCCACATTTACCAACCTCAACCCACTTCAACCTACTTCAACCTATTTCAACCTACTTCAACCCACCTGGAAAAAAAAATACCAACTTCAACCCACTTCAACCTACTTCAACCTACTTCAACCCACTTCAACCAATTTCAACCCACCCCTTCATAATTTTAATAATTTGTAAAGTATCATATGGGAGTTAGGGCCTGTTGTTTTCGTGAGTACATTGGGTGGGAAAAAGGGTGAAGTCGGTTGAAGTAGGTTGAGGTAGGTTGAGGTAGGCTGAAGTTGGTATTTTTTTTTTTTTGAGTTGGGTTGAAATAGGTTGAACTAGATTGAAGTGGGTTGATGCAGGTTGAAGTGCGTTGAAGTTGGTTTATTTTGTATGTGGTAGTTTGAAGTGGGCTAAAATAATGAGAATGTAACTAATGTGTGATAATTTATGAAGTTATCGAAATTTGTGAAATTTATGCTCATACTTTTATATTTTTTATATTTTATTGTTTATTATTTATTTTGTATTTTGTATTTTTTTATTTTGTATTTTGTATTTTGTATTTTGTAATTTTTTATTTTTTATTTTATATTTTTATTTTGTATTTTTATTTTTATTTTTATTTTTATTTTTATTTGTATTTCTATTTTTATTTTTATTTGTTTTTTTATTTTTTACTTCTTATTTTTATTTTTATTTTTATTTTTATTTTTATTTTTATTTTTATTTTTATTTTTATTTTTATTTTTATTTTTTATTTTTTGTTTTTATTTTCTTATTTTTTATTTTTTATTTTTTAATTTCTTGGTTCTTATTTTTTATTTTTTTGTATTTTTTATGATGTTTGTTTTATTTTTTACTTTTTAATTCTTATTTTTTAATTTTAATTTTTATTTTTGAATGAAAATTTAAAAATTAAAAATTAAAAACTAAAAAAAATAAAAAATTTAAAAAATAAAAAATAAAAAATAAGAACCAAGAACCAAGAAATTAAAAAAATTAAAAAATAAAAATAAAAATTAAAAATAAAAATTAAAAATAAAAAAATTAGAAATAAAAAAAGATAAAATTTAAAAAAATAAAAATGAAAAATGAAAAATAAAAAATGAAAAATAAAAAATAAAAATTAAAAATTAAAAAATACAAAAATACAAAATACAAAATACAAAATACAAAAATACAAAATAAAAAATAAAAAATGCAAAATGAAAAATAAAAAATGAAAAATACAAAAGTAAAAAATAAAAAATAAACAATAAAAAATAAAAAATAAAAAAGAAAACATAAAATAATAAATAATAAATAATAAAATATAAAATATGAAAAATAAAAAATAAAAAATAAAAAATAAAAAATAAAAAAATGACAAACGAAAAATAAAAAATGAAAAATGAAAAATACAAAAATAAAAAAATAAAATATAAAATATAAAAAATGAAAAATAAAATATAAAAAATTAAAAATTAAAAATTAAAAATTAAAAATCAAAAATCAAAAATCAAAAATCAAAAATCAAAAAATGAAAAAATGAAAAACGAAAAATTAAAAAATACAAAATAAAAATACAAAATACAAAATACAAAAATAAAAAATAAAAAATAAAAAATAAGAAAGAATAAACAAAAATTTCACAAAATTTTGATAACTTCATAAATTATCACACATTAGTTACATTCTTATTATTTTAACCCACTTCAACCCACCATATGAAAAATATACCAACTTCAACCCATTTCAACCAACATGAACCCACTTCAACCTACTTCAACCTATTTCAACCCACCTCAAAAAAAAATACCAACTTCAACCTACCTCAACCCACTTCAACCTACTTCAACCTACTTCACCCTTTTACCCACCCAATTTACCCACGAAAAGAACAGAGCCTATATAGCCTATTTCCCACCAATTTTGGAAAGAAAAATATGAGGCGACCGAGAGGGAAAAATGAATAGGAAAGAAAAGATAGTCATAAATAATGAAAAGAAATTTTAATTAATGCGTCGGAGAACAATTTACGTCAAAAAGGAAAGTAACTACAAAAGATGATGTCTCTTTCCGGACTTAACCTTGCTATGACCCGCCTTTCTAAATGTGGAAGTAAAACTGCCCACAGACAAATGCGATAAAATTTTCCCAACAATTTTTTCAAGTCTAGGCATAACTGAATTACTCACACTTACAAGTATAAGTATATATGGCTGGAAGTGTAATTAGCCAGATACGGTGTGCAGGTAATATGTACTTCACCCATACATATAGGTGCAAGAAAGTCTAAGCGTTATTATTATTACCATTCCTTTTTAATAAACCTTGAAACAAATATAAAATTTAATAAACAAAAAATAACAATTTGTTTTTTATTAATTTACAAAATTCTATAATAGTTGCAAGCTTAAATTACTTAATCCACATGCATATATATATATATATATATATATATATATATATATATATATATATATATATAATATATATATATATATATATATATATATAATAATATATATATAAATATATATATATATATATATTTAGTTACGCTTAAATACTTTATATATATATATATAGATATATATATATATATATATATATATATATTATATATATATATATATTATATATATATATATATGGTATGTATATATACACACACGTATATATATATAAATATATATATGTATATGCATGCATGTATGTAGTGTATGTGTGTATATTATATATATATATATATATATATATATATATATATATATATATGTGTGTGTTGTGTGTGTGTGTGTGTATATATATATATATATGTGCGTGTATATATACACATATATATCACTACAAAAAAAGTGATTTTTACCAACATGGATAGTTCTGTTGCAATAAGTACATTTACTGTTGGTAAAACCTTATACCAGCAGATATTGGTATGTTGCTAAACTGTTGGTAAAAAATGGTGATGGTATTAGTTTTACCAACAGATATCGCAATCTGTTGCGATTGCGCCTTAATACCAACAGAATGAATCCGTGGGTGAATGTCATCGCGTTACCAACAGAACATAATATGTTGGTGATGGAAAGTGTTACCATCAGATGCTTCTGTTGGTGCTAAATCAACTGGCGGCATAAATTATTCACCAACGTACTGTATCTGTTGGTAATTCTTTCTTTTTCCCACCTTTTTAATCTTCTCCAACACGACGATCTGTTGGTACTACTGTATGCCGCCAAAAAGAATTTCCATCAAGCTGCAATTTGTTGGTAATTATGTTCTTTCATACACCTCATGATTCGAAACATCTATTGCCAATAGTCCATCCATTCAAGTGGGAACTATTTTTTTCAACGAATACATCTACACATAATCAAACCTGTAGGTACAATAGTTATCGACAATAGAAGAATCAACCAAACAAAAGCACAATGTTATTTAAAAGTTTTCAAAAGTGCTATGCATTCACTAAAAGTTCATAAGAAATAAGTACATAACTCTAACAATTGCTTCCATTGAAATTAAAGTCCAAACTATAAGTGCAAACTCAAAAACAGTACTTGGTTTACCTAAAAGATAAGTCAAGACAAAAGTTAACCACATAAGAGAACTCAAACTATGACTCATCATTTTGTTCTTGATCATCAACTTCTTCCCCATTTTCTTCTTCAAATGCATGACCTTTTTCATTGTCATCATCAATATCCTCATCTTCCTCAAATGAAGAAAGAACATCCTCCGTTATTCCCTATTAAACAAGTACAAAAACATAAATCTTAAGAAGAGGTAATAGAGAATATTTATAATCATCTAATGACATTCTCCCTTAATAACATGACGTCAAATTTATCATAGAAAAGAGAACTAGAATGAGTTCATCATGGCATCCAGCTCGACGACAAAGAAGGAATGCCAAAAATACAATGACAATGCTCCAGATCCAGAAAAATAAAGTTAGTTTTAGCATGTTAAAACTCTCCATGTTCATACCAAACCTACATTTGCACACAATAGCACGTAATCACAAATGCGTTCCTAGAAAACTATATGAAGTGCAAGATTAAGGTCGTGACCTATGGTCGCAGAACTTTGTTCTAATACCATCTGTGAGACCCCCAACCCGTAGGGTTAGAAGTATCAATGATTTCTTATATTCCTACTTAAATTCTGTGGTGAAACGGACAGAGTTTCCCCTAAAAACTGACCATTTTCCAGACATAAAGCCTTACATTAATTCCCTGCACCGAGTCAAAGTATAAAAGAACATAGAAATAAGCTCAACGGCTACACGCCGGAGTCCACAACTCTACGGGCCACTCGCCCGGAGTATACCAAACATTAAACAATAAGCAAACAGGCACTATATATGTCTAGCTCATCAACAAATAATAAAATATCTAAGCATACCACATATAAGCTTTATATATGGCCACTATGTCTAGCTTATCAACAAATAATAAAATATCTTATATAGGAATACCTGGTGCTTCAAAAGCACTTTCACCAAATTGGTGACATATCCAAGTTTATTCTCTAAACGTTCAATTTTCTCTTGACTTTCTTGTTGCTCTTGCTCGATTTTCCTTCTTTTAGCTCGTTCTTCCTCTAAAGCGCACCTTTTAGAAGTTGAACGAGGAACTTTGACCCCAATGCCAAAGGTCTTAGCATAACCATATTTGTCTTCTCCAATAACTTTTTTGAAAATTTCATCTCGAGTAGCATGATCACATGAATCTTCTTCAACACGAGATAACTCATTTTCAATTTCTTCCTGTCATGTTACACATTAGTAAAAAGAAATAAGACGAATAAAAAAATTAAATAAAATTAAACACTCATACCTTTGCACTAGCTGAAGCATCATCAAGTTTTGTAGCTTTTTTTGGTGCATGGGTCTTCAACCATATTATAAGCTTATCTGTCTTGTTGCCTTTTTCCTAAAATGTATATAAAATACTAAATGAGTTACCTAAAATCAAAGTGAGCTATAGTATAAATAGGATATACATAATACCTCTTCTTCAGCACGTACACGTGCGAAAGTCTTCGTCCCTCCATAGTGACACATTTTGTTATTGCCCCGATTTTCAATTCCTCTTTTAGTTCTAGCCTAAATGAATAATTGACAAATCACATCACAACAGTTGCATTATTTCAAAATAATTACAACTATAAATGTTCTTAAAGTACATAATTACCTTTCCCTTGTCTGATTCCCAAAACTGTGCTAAGTTGGCCCATGTTTGAAGTGGTATGTGTTCTGGTCTTTTGCTAATTGTTTCATCATGACTTCTACCATCAAATAGTGCCACCTTCAACTCACATTTATAGCCTCTCCAACACGCATGTATTTTCTCCATTGCCCATTCATAAGGCTCATTTCCTTCGGGAAAGTGAAATGAACGCTGTACAACGAATACAAAGAAAAAGAACCAATCAAGACTTAAAATAGGCTTAAAAGTTTATATTTTTACTTTGAAATCCGCACACACATGGAGGGCTTGGTGTAAAAATCATCTTCAGTCGATGATTCACCTCCCATATCATGATTTGCTTCACTTTCTCCACGCTCCAATGAGTTTGAATTGACCTCTCCTATGATGTCACAAAAGCAAGTGAGTGTTATATATGATAATTATAGAAAATAAATGAAATATAATTACAAAAAATAGAAATTGCACTTAGACATAAAAGTAACATATGCACAATAAGTACATGACTTACTTCTAGGAACATCTCCATTGTCTCTAGGTTCTAAGCTCCTGTCACCATTGTCAACATGTGAATCAACATGCTTTACGAGCTCCACAGATTGACTACTAAAAACATTGTTGTTTTGGGTCTCCATTTGTCTTCTTTTCTCTAAACTTCCCGCCAAGTGTTTTTCCACTAAGAGTATAGGAAGAAATAAACATAATTAAAATTTACACTCCATCATTACTTCTATATAAACACTATTTCAGATCCTTTATAATTTAAGACTTATCAATACTATTAAGCGACATGGACCATCTAATAATAGCTATTTCCTCATCACTTTGATTAATTTTTATGCTTTTGTACTCTCCTAGTTAAAAGGAATATTAAGGTAGGAAAGAAAAGTGGGAAATTTTCTATAATTAAGAGTATGTGTGTTTTACTTTAATATTTAATAATACAAAAACTTGCATTCTATATTAAACAAAAAAAAAACTTACTTGTAGTAGTGTGTGGCAAAGAGGATATTCCTTGTGAGAAGAGAGAACGTCGAACGGAAGTACCTCGAGACAAAGTAGGTGTTGAGGCTTCTTTTGACCTCGGACTGCGTCTTACTCCTTGACTTAATAGGTGATTTTTCCCAGACGTCAACATATGCTTCATTAATTTAGAACATAAGTAACTTAAATAAAAGGTCTTTATTACTTTGAGATAACTATAAAACTATAATTAATTTAGAACCTACCGCAAGTTGATCTCTTGTAACCATCCTCTTCCTACCTGGCAATTTTCCTGTGGAAGACATAATCTAAAACAAAAAAATTTAGTACTACTATATCAGCATCACAAAGCCCATGAAGCAGTAGTTCTTAGAAATAACACAATAGATTGCTGAAAAAATAAGAAAGTCATTCTAAATACTAAAATATTTAAGTACATCTATAAATTATTCAGAATTAAAATCATATAATGTTTCATCATCTTCATCACTTTCAGCACTACTATTATTTGAGTCTATCTCCACATCGTTGTTCCTTTCAATGGCATCAACAAAAGGCTCATTCAATGTAACTCCCACAATATCTTCTCTAACATCAACGAATTCTTCTGCATCGATCGAAGTCGAGTTGTCAACTTGTAAAACTTCCACTTCTGGTATGACATCATCTTCCAGGTCATAAAGATCTCTTGGCTTTGTAGCAATTACTACATGCCAGTTTTTCTCTTTGGACTCTGGCACATAAAAGACTTGTACTACTTGAGATGCTAACACAAAAGGTTCGCTTGTTTTCCAATGTGATTTAATGTTAACAAGAGTAAATCCAAACTCATCTTGCTTTACACCTCTAATTAGATGCACCCAATCACATCGAAATAAGATAACACTTCTTCCTTCAGGGTAGCTCAACTCAATGATTTCAGTCAGGATCCCATAATAAGCTATATCTCCTGCATCTGTGCATGAATTCACAAGAACACCAGAATTTTGCGTCTCACTTCTCTTATCAATCTTTTTAATACGCCACCTGTACCCGTTACAAGTGATCTTAGTCATTGTCTTTATCCATTCACTTGGAAATGCACTTAGATATTTCAAATCATCAGCCATGGAACAATCAGCAGGACGATGCCTATGAACCTGAGAATGTACAGATTTTGTTTGTTATGATACATAGACCATGAAAAGTTTGCATATATAAATATCATATGTATATTAAGATACTTACATTTTGTTCAAACCATTTTGGAAATGTTTTTTTATGAATCTCACCAATGCTTTCATTTGAAGTTTGACATTCAGTACTAACAATCTCATAATGCTCTCTGAAACCATAAGAACACATCTTAAATTTTAGAATGAATTTTAGGAATTTTATTATACCAAATCGAACAATAAGGTGTACTTACTTTGCATAACTTTGAACTTCATCGCAGTTAAATAACACATAGGTATGTGCTTGGTCAATTAGTGAATGGTCAGGACGAATGTCTTTCTTTTTGGATAATGCTCGACATCTTAAGGAGAACACAGATAGTCCCTTGTAACCTTCATCACCATCATCGTTATTCCTGGAGGACCTATTCTCCTTAGTCTCCACACTAGGTAAATATCTTGCACAAAATATCAAACATTCATTTGCTATGAATCGTTCAGCAATTGACCCCTCTGGACGGCTTTTATTGCCAACAAACAATTTTAACGTCCTCAAGTCCCTACGAAAATCACAATCACATGACATGGCTATTATATGTAGTTGTAAATATAAAACTGTGGATGTAAAAATTAAAAATTGAGTATATACCTTTCTATATGGTACATCCAATGATAAATGACTGGGCCCGTAACCTTTGCTTTATATGGTAAATGGACAACTAAGTGTACCATTATGTCAAAGAAGGAAGGCAGAAAAATGCTTTCCAAACGACAAAGGGCAACAATGATACGGTCCTGTAACCTCTCAAAATCTTGAGGTGTTGCAACTTTAGAGCAAAGCTCTTTAAAGAAGTTGCTTAACTCAATCAATGCAATCGCCACATTTTTGTCTTTCATTTTCCTTGCAATAAGTGGCAGTAGTTGCTGCATTATAATATGATGGTCATGGCTTTTTAAACCATAAATTTTACCATCAATAATGCGCCTTCTGATATTTGATGCATAACCATCAGGCACTTTCACAGAAGCAAGCAAACCAATAAATTCCTCTTTTTCTTTCTTGCTTAATGTGAAGCACGCTGGAGGAATGTATACTTTGCCTCTGTCTTCTACTGGATGGAGTTTATCCCGAATATTCAAGTCCTTTAGGTCAAGACGTGATTGCAACGTATCCTTTGTCTTTCCTTCAATGCCTAGAAGTGTACCAAGTACACTCTCTGAGATATTTTTTTCTATATGCATAACATCCAAGTTGTGACGTACCAAAAGATGATCCCAATAAGGGAGTCTGAAAAATATGCTCTTTTTACTCCAAGGCATCACTTCATCCCCTTTCTTTTATTTTTCTTTTTAGTCTCTGGATGTTTACCAAATATGACATCAAGTCCTTCCATTTGATTCAACAAATCAGTTTCAAATAGCAATTTAGGAGGAGGTCTCATTTCTGTTTCTCCATTAAAAGCCTTTTTACTACGCCGAAATTTATGATCGCCTGGAAGAAAACGACGATGTCCCATATAACACATTTTTCTACTTTTCTTCAAATAAAGGGAGCATGTATCGACATTACAATATGGACATGCATACTTCCCTTTGGTTTTCCAACCTGACAAATTCCCATATGCAGGGAAATCACTTGTAGTGCACATTAAAGCTGCTTGTAAATCAAAAGTCTCATCCTTTGAGGCATCATAAGTTTCTACACCTGGCTCCCAGAGTTCTATTAGCTCATCAATTAAAGGTTCTAAGAACACATCAATATCATTTCCTGGAGACTTCGGACCAGGTATAAGTAATGAAAGGAACATATAAGGTTGTTTCATGCACAACCATGGAGGCAAATTATAAGTCATCAATATAACAGGCCATATACTATATTGAGTGCTCATATTGCCATATGGATTAAATCCGTCACTTGACAAGCAAAGCCTAACATTTCGCGGATCACTAGCAAATTTTGTATACCTATTATCAAAATGCTTCCAAGCATAAGCATCAGCAGGATGTCTTAATCTTCCATCCTCTTTATGTCCCTCTGCATGCCATCTCATCAAAGGAGCTGTCTTAGATGACATGTATAACCTTTTAAGCCTAGGTATTAGGGGAAAGTGACGTAAAATCTTTATTGGAACTGGATTGCCAAAAGCTAATTTCATTATCGTCCCATCATCTGCGAGCTTATATCTAGAAGCATTACACTCAGGACACTTGGTGAGTTCAGCCTTATCCTTCCAGAAAAGGACGCAATCATTAGAACATGCATCTATCTTTTTGTAACCAAGATCGAATTGTTTAATGATGCTTTGCATTTGTTTAAAGGAACTCGGCAATACTGAATCTTTTGGAAGAGCCCTTTTGAAGAGTTTTATAAATGAATCAAATGCCCTGTCACTGACATTATACATGCATTTAAGATGATACATCTCAACAATAAATGAGAGTTTACTAAACTCTTCACACCCCGGATACAGGGGTTGGCCCGCATCTTCAATTAGTTTAAAAAACCTCTTTGTTTCTTCATTAGGGCCTGAGGAATCATTAATAGAATCATGACATCCAAAAGCATCCCCTATCATATCATGTATATCATGTTCGCTTGAACCATGACTCTCATTATTAAATTGATCATCTAGCATCTCATCATCGCCATCATTATCACTTAGAATTGGTTCCCCATGATAGACCTATACATGTTTACGGTAATTAGCATCCATCCCTTTCATAAGAAGGTGAACTCTTACAACTTCCCTTTCATGGTGGAATCGATTAACACATGTTATACATGGGCATGAAATCTTATCATCAACAGCCGAAGTCGAAAATGCATGATCAAGAAATGCATTTAGATATTCCATATATTCGTTATCCATTCGCCTCAACTTCACCCAACTCTTATCCTTAAACACATCCATAATGGGAACTTCCTACATATCATAATTTTTAAATAATTATTCATTCTTAAGATATAAGGTAGCAAACATTACAAAAACAATTATAGTAAAAAATATTAAAGTATAAATTGAAGGAAAATCCAGCACTACTTTGGGACAGTTTGCAGTTACTTAAAATACAACACTGACATATAGCTAATTAACTCGCAATGACTATGAACCATCAGCATTGAAAACATATAAGAAGTAGAGGGAGTTTTCAATACTAAGCATTAACACATTAAACAAAAGTATTTATGACGTTTAGAATTTGTTCAGGACATAGGGAATACACTTATCAGAGAACAAAATCCAAGAAAATAGTTAGTATTTATAACATATATGCTTCCAATGGGAAATGGGTAGACCTACTAATGTATTAATAAATGGGTGAATATGTATTTTTTCGTATTCAAAATCTTAAACTAAACCCAACTCAATGTCAACCTATTTAATCTATAGCTAAATCTACCTAACGTCATGTGCAATTTAGATTGACAATTGTAGTGGGTTAGTTAACATTAATCAAACCCCGTGAAATTGTTCTCCCCTAACTTTTTTCATTTCATGTCAAAATCAACTAGCAAGCCCTATATACAACGAACAATCTAAATTTGTTTGCTTGAACCAAAGCCTGAAACAGTATAAAGGTGAGCAAAAGAAAATAAAAGAAAGAATAAAACAATAGGCAAAAAGAAACATAACATGAGGCATTCAAAGCATGAAATTACAAATAAATTACGAACTAGGGTCTGGGTTTTGAAGGTTGCAGACTTGATCGAAGAACTTGAAGAAATTCAAGAAGACGAACTTGAAGAATTTGCAGTCGATTGATTTGAAGAATTCGCAGTCGATTGATTTGCAGTCGAAGAATTTGCAGAAGTTAAGGTTCAAAACAAAGAAGAAGAATTGGTTAGGGTGTGTGAGGGTTCTGGCTTCTGGGTTTTGTTTGGGAGTTCAGAGCTTTGTTTTGTTTTGAAAGTTTCACAGAAATTACACACCATACACACGTTGGATCTCATAGACTAATTTTTCAACTATATATCCAAGGATTGTAATCAGTCCCATAGGACAAAAAAATGAAAGAACAGACAAAGCTCATGCACATGAAGTTAGAAATCAACACATGAACAAGCACATGTTGCTTGTATATGCAAAGTATGGGTAGACATTAACCAATGCGGGGGAGCTATGACTCTTGAGGAAGTTTATGATGAGCCATCTGATCAGATGGATGGACTTCAGTCCTAGTCGTGATGTATTTGATGCAGGACGCAAAAGGCACTACATTGGTTTGAACCCACTGCATAGTGTAACTAGTCACTTCAAACTAAACCCCCCCTCCCCAATCTAAACCATAGAAGCCATTTGAAACTGGCACCACAAACCCCACCCCCTCACTCCAGCCCCCCCCGCTAGAAAATTGCTCACTCCTACAGGAAATTAGGACGATTGGTGAGGTCAGTTTAAATGATTTGTGATTAAGTACAGCAAATGCTAAGAGAACACAAAAATTAATTTCACATTCAAACATCAAAGAAGATAATTAACAGTGAAGGGTCATGAACAATAAGGATATATAAAAATAAAAAAGCAGTACACCCACAAACAAATGAGTTCATTCTGATGAGCTTAACAGAGCATCATAGATGGCAAGATGGGAGGGAAGAATCTGATAACCGAAACAGAGCATCATAGATGGGCAAAGAACAAGTAACAGCAAAGTACAAATAGAGCACTATAGATGAGCCAATCAAATGCCCAGGTTTTAGTGGTGATCCAATTCATTCTTTTCTTAGTTACAATAGTCAATTTGATCTCATCATTCAGCAAAGCAGCAAACAGCACAAACAAATGAGGACAGAGATAAGCAAGTGCTGAACATAAATCACCTAATTCTTCACATTAGAATGTCTTTATCTATATGTTCTGCCACGAAAGAATAGCAAGACAAAAATACAACTATCACTTCAGTCCTCCTTAACCTCGAGCTTTCTTTACTTCTCTTTTCCTTACGATATTCATGAACACCAACACATCCAGGAAGGCAATACTTAAAATTGAGACAACAGTTAAATTGGTGGTGGCCGCCAGCAATTTCAACTTGAAAAAACAACTTGAAACAACACTAAACATCAAAATTCCAATAACCACCACAGACCTTTTTAATCTGGCCATTGACAGATGAGGAAATAGAATTTTCCATATCGATTACAAGAATTGCAACCAAAGCTCTCTACTTCAAACAAGCTCTTGTCCATTCAGACTTGTAATGCTTCATATAGCATGGGGCATAATGGAATCGATTACAGGGGCTTCAATAGCAATCAAAACCCATAAAAGAAAGAAGACAAAGATAAAACTTACCGGAGATTCCAAGCAATGGGCGGCGACTCTGATCGATTTGCTTGATCAAACAGCCAGTTGGTAGTAGAAATGAGAAAAGGAGCAGTCGATCGATGAGGAGGCCGAGAGCAGATTGAGGGTGGAGGCTAGAGAGGGAAGCGCTGAAGGTTCAAGCAGCGGCTTGAGAAATAACAAGTGATTATTTCGTGCTTGGCTGCTTGTTTAATTTTTGCCTTTTCTTTATTTTTTTCTTTCCGCACATCTTTATTTTCCTTTCTTTGTATTTGATGGGTGGGTATTTCTCCAGTTTATGTACTGATTTTTTTCAATACTAGTTTCCTTTCCTGATGTTATATCAAATATGAGAAAGTATGAACCCTAACTCATACATCACGTACGCCGTCAGTTTCGGGGGCGTTGCCCCCGAACCCCTATCGGGGGCCACGTTGCACCCCCGAACCTCCAAACCAGGGCGCGTCGCCCCTGGACCCCGACTCGCTGACCGGTCAGCGAGACCACCGTACTAGGTCTGTAAAACGGGGGCTAAAAAAACATATTCAAGGCATTCTAACACCTTACCATATGTATTCAGTGATTTTTTAATGCATAGGAAATTAACTATCTAATTAATAGTGTAGGTGATTATATTCAAAATACTAACAAGAAGTACACATAAAAAAAAATTTGTTTAACTTTTCCCGCGTAATGACACAAGCCTATGTCTCCTAAACGTAATCTTTATGCAAATTTGGTTGTGATAACTGTACCAACATACATGTACATTACACTGTTGGTATTAAACTAATAATACCAACAGAAAATTTCATTAGAAAAAAATGTTGGTACTACAGAAAGAATACCATCAGAACAACTACCTTATGTTGTAAATATTGGGACTCCTTTTTGGCGCCTGAACCCAACATCTCTATTCCAACATAAAATTATGTTTGTTGCAAATACCAACCTTTACCAACAGATTTATTTGTTTGTTGCTAAGTCTCTGTTGCTACAGATCACTTTTTTTGTAGTGTATATATATATGTATGTATATATGTAGATATATATGTGTATATATATATAAATATATATATATATGTATATATATATAGATATACACACACATATATATACATGTACACACACACACACACACACACATATGTATATATATATATATATACATACATACATGCATATGTGTGTGTACATATATATATATATATATATATATATATATATAATATATAATATATATATATATATATATATATATATTATATATATATATATATATATATATATATATATATATATATATATATAACTATACTTAACATCGAGTGATTGTATCTTGATTAGACACTTGATAATCACTCATTGGACGTGAATATTATTTTCTTTTCTCTTTTCTAAATTATTGATTTTAGACATTAATTGAGAAGTATCAGCAAGAGTAATTATATCAAATTAACGTAGGCATTCAACTCATAGGTTTCACTTTGTATTGAGAACGTTACTTAGTTTTCAATCTTGTGTTTCGTCTTTTCTTTCTTTTTTTTTGAAAATTAAGTGTTAATATCTTCTTAAAATCTATGTAAATTTTATATTCATAATTCTAATATGATAAGTATAATCGTAAAATCATATATCAATAATATTACAAATAGCATTTTGAAAAATTATGATTTAAAGTAAAATTATTTTATTATAGTTTCATTAATATATATTTTACAAATATTTTAGTTCGCCAACTTAATATAAAAAATTAGATTTTAGTTGGAGCCTTAATATTAAGTAAGAATATATAAGATGGCTATCGACACTCCTTTTTTCCTTAACGCTTTAATAATTTTCATATTTTCATAGGAAAGTATATCTAATTAATAATATTTTAATTTTTCTTTGAATCAAACTTTTGTAACTAATTGATATTTGTAATTGGGGCTTCTTCATTTAACTTATTCTGTATGGATTAGTTTTATTATGTTAACCTTAATTAATTGTAATAACTTTTTCCCTTTTAAGAGGAAGGGTGGTATAGTTATTGTCAGAGAGTGATAGAGTAAGGCAATAATAAAATCTAAAAGTCGTATTTCACAATTCATGGACAAAGGTGCATTAATAGCTATGTTAACTTTGTATGCTGCAATTGATAACTAAAAAGATATAGGGCTCTTAGACTATTATTTACCAAAATAATCAATTTATTTTGATGAAGGACAATAAGAGTTTTGCACGGTAATATATTTTTTATGATAATGTGTGTGTATATGTATACATACACACACATACTCTAAACAAATAATATACATTATGCATATAACAATGAACTAATCGATCAATCATGCTTGCATAATGTGGCCATGAAAATTAAAATAAGATATAATTGCAATGTATGAGATCTATCCCAATTAAAACTTAATTGAACTTTATCAAACAAGCTAACAATTAGTAAGATTTACTTTATATATAAAATTTTTTGAAAATATGATTGCTATGATGAGCATCGATTTGTTATTGTCTTCATCGCGTTAATGAAGCTTCAGTATTAAAATGCATGCTGTTTTCGACGGGTAACAGAATTTTCGACGGATGTTTCGACGAGCATATGAAATTTTCGATGGGTTTTTCTACAGAAATTCCATTGGGATTGTCATTTCCGATGAAATTCTGTCGGAATTTCAACTAGAAAACTTGTCAGGAAATCCTTCCAACGATTAATTGTACATGGGATCTGTCAGAAATTCCATCTAAATAGGGATGCATTTTTGTAGTAATTTGTCATTTGCCCTCTAGTGCAACCTAAAATCCAAAATAAACAAAAACAAGTAACAAAAATAAAATAATAAGATAAATGAAAAATATAAGTTACAGAATTCTGGGGGAAAAAAAAAAAGTAGATTGAGCTAATGCACTAGGTACAACTACTACCACAAAAGCAGTGCCACAAGACAAAATGGCAAAGCACATTTATCTAACTGGTGGACAAGTGATAATAATACCAAACTGTAACATAGCATAATCCTTGAAAATAAAAAGTTACAAATAGCAAATATTGCATATACCCCAAAAATGAAATGCGAAAAATCTAATATACATTTTTGCTTTTGTAAAACCTAAGCCCGAATGCATATGTGATTGAAAGCTAAGCTTAGTCAAGGAGGCTAGGAAAAAAAAAATGTGATTGCCCAACAATTTGAGAAGTGGAGGCTAGGTGTAGAAACTTTCCACTAACTAACGTAACAGCAAACTTAAATCATTCACTGTTCATGACTAAAGCACTGTCAACAAAGTTCTTCTCAAATTTTGGTCAAATGCATAACTCATTACTAATGTTACTTTGATGTGTTCCAATTTCATCCCTATGAATACCTCACTTCAAGTTGATATTGCATATCATACGCAACATTCGACGTCTAACATCCAAAGAACTTGCACCAAATCATCACAACAATGTGCAGCAGCACCATGCACTAATAATTTAATAGGCTACAGGAGAATGCAACAAACTTGGGACCACCAAAATGCAGCACGAAGCAGTAAACTATAGGAAGCAACAACAAATGACATACTGTTACTGAAGATTGCAATATTAACAATGGCGCTATACATGTGATAAGGCATTTCCTTTGTAAATAATTTACATCTCAACTTGAAAGACTGAAGGCCGTGTACTTATTGGTTTAATAGTAGTAAATAGTTTTCCCCAAAGGATTTTGTCCACTAATTTTGGGTCTACTCTTCCTTTGATTAATAAGGAAATGGTCAAATACCATTAATTAATTAGAAAATTGAGAATAAAATTCTAATTCATCTCAACAACTAAAGAATTATTTGTTATTGGTCAGGGTTGCCAAAAAATCCTGAAGGACATTTGACATTCTAAATTAAGTTACTCAAATAATTGCTGCGTATTTACTTTGGATATAGTTGCCAACAAGGCAAAAGAAGGAGATCATAGCAAATATAGCTTTGTCAAAATCACATTTAGTGTCGTAAGGGGTTTAGACTTGAGACACATGATGCATCTTGTGAACAAGATTTTAAGAAAAACTAATAAACTATTATTAATTAAAAGTTATCATATAAAAAATAAAAGACCATCACTTGAGTAGCTACAAGTTAACCTTTATTACCTCTTTTACCCATTTACTTCCACCCCCTTTGAAAGGCTTGAAGATGTAGAAGCCAAGCCACAAGATGCATGTCCCTATCTACCTGCTTTAAGCTAAGGTGAAAATCATGGTCAAATGACTACCATTGCTTGCTTTATCCATTCATCAATTTCTACCCTTGCAACCTTTACTTTAGGCTGACCACCAATGTCAAACAAATGCATTTCTGCATTAGGCATATTATCATCATTTCTTTCCTTGTGATTGGAAACAGTTTCCCCCTTTTAAAGCATCATGAGCAGAATGTTACACGCTCTTATGCAATATACATATCTTCCACTAACCCCTCAATTGTGCTCAATTTCGCACATATGCTTTCAGTCAAGCCAAGTATCCAAAATTATCCAAACATTTATGCGTTATATGTATTGCAGAAAAAGAACATTAAAAAAATGTGAAAATAATAAAGTAGCAGATATAACTCCAAAAGGTAAAGGTTAGCTTATTATAGAATACATCCATATATAAAAATACAGGCCCTTAAAGCTTTGCCTCCTCTGTTAAGTGCATAATTAAGTGTACCATAATGCCAGCAAAAGCTTGTGGAAGCACTTTCCCCATTTGACACATTATTATAACCACACTATTTTATAGCTCACCCAAATTTCTCAACGTGAAGCTGTTTAGAACATAATTCCGTAAAAAATGTAGATTACTTAGAAATTGGATACATAACATCAGCATCGTCAATCTCCCCCAACATTATTGGAAGTAAATCTTGCATAAAAACATATTGTGACTCTTCAAATAAAATAGCTTACACTCCTTGAAATTAACACATTGAGAGATATTGCTTACATATCCATCTAGTACTTTTAGGTGGTGTAAGACTTTCAACAAGCGAGTGTTTTCCTTGAGAGACAAATTATAAGGAGCTAGGGTCACATGATATTTGCGATTTGGTAGCAAATCTGGTAGAGGTCGGGCTTTAAGCTCATTTTTTAAAGATCTTGTTGAGCCTTCAAGTTCTTAATCTTTTATCCCAAATTCAGGATCATTTTCCTAACAAATTGTCACATATGTTCTTTTCAATATGCATCACATCTAAGTTATGATGAAGATGATTATACTCCCAATATGAGATTAAAAAAATGCTTCATTTCTTCCTTATTTGCTTTTTGTCTTTCTTATCAATATTCATGTTAGACTGACCTTTTGTAAACATTGTTTTCTCTAATTATGCAACAACATGTTTCCCCACGAAAAAGCCATAGAGCCACCAGATTCTATATTTCCATCAAATCCATACTTATCATATTGAAAAGGATGATTTTATGATAAGCATCTTCGATGACCTATAGAACAAAACTTCCACCATGTTCCAATCAAATTGATTCAGTATCCATCCCATAAGATGAACAAGCAAATTGATCCTCTATGCTCCATCCTGGTAGATTAGCATAAGTAGAAAAGTCATTTGTAGTTGAGGGAACATGCATACAATGTAAATCTCTTCCTTATATATGCATTACATGCACACCGTCCCATAACTGCATCAACTCTTTAATTAAGTGTTGAAGGTATACACCAATGTCCTTGCTTGCAGCCTTTTCTCCAAGAATAATCATAGACAATATAATTGACGATTATTTCATGCATAACTATGGGGAAAAATTGTATGGAATTCGCATGACTAGCCATGTACTGTGCGCGCTATTCATGACACGAAAAGAATTACGCCCATTGTTACCCAGCCCAATCCTTATTTTAGAAGGATCCGATGCAAAATCAAAATATTATTCATCAAAGTTCTTTTGTGGATTGCCATATATAGGATGGGCCAAAATATCGTCCTTTGTATGATGCTTATCATCCCAGATCATATGCTCAACAATCTTAGATGATTCGTAAAACTTAAGCAATCCAAGAATAAGAGGGAAGTCGCATAGGACCCTAGCAGGTGATTTCCTTTTAGTATCCTTCCATCACAAGGCATGACACTTGTCACAAGATTCTTGCTTTTGTCTTCCACCAGCACAATATGCAATCATTAGGACAAGCAATAGGTCTTTTTATATTCAAGTCCTAAATCCTTAAGTGATTGCTTGCATTTATTCCGTGATGGTCGCGATGAATGGATTTGAGGAAAATTACCCAAAAGTTGGAGCAACATATTAAATAACTTAGTAGACAAAGCATACATACATTTTGATTGAACAAGTACAATAGAAAAGAAAGTTTCGAAAGTTTTGATCTTTAATGTAATTCGTGTTCAGCATACATACATATAAGCCCCACTTTCATTGTGCATAATCTCTAGATGGTTGATCCCAACCATATCCTTAACCATTCCCATAGTATCAGTCTCACCAAAACTAGTTTCTACCTAAGTAATGATAGCATTATGGCCTTTATTTGAAAACCATGGAGTGGAAGGCTCAAAAATGAGTTCCCCATGATGCACAAAAGAACAATTAAACATGAGATGGTGCACCAGGACATCTCATGTGAAACAATGATTACAACCAATTTTACATTTATTACAAAGGCATACTATCAGTTCGTTAACCCCAACATTAGTAAATGCAAAATTGAACGGAGACTCAACTCTATTCCTATATTCAAGGGAAGTTCGATGCATATAGATTCAACTTTTGTCCATTTCAATACCTTATGACCAACATATGAGATTATGGCACAAATAACGATGAGTACTATGAATATTATGTATAGAAAAAATACGCATAGGGGAAAATGGCTTGGGGATATAATGATCAATGAGCCATTAGAATTAACACTATCACACAAGTCAGCATTAAAGCAAGCGTTTAGTTAAAACCATAGTCAATAAAGCTGTGCTTAGCAAGCGCATCTTCAAGTTATAACTAACGGAAAAATAGCATATGTTGACAGCTTTCAAAGTCTAATTAAACTCAAAAGTTAAAGGACAATATGAGATAAGGTTTTTAATTAAATAGTCGGAAAGATAGTGTAGGTAGAGCATATTCTGTTAGGATTAGGATCTTATTTAGTAGCAATAGTTGTTTCAGTAAAAATAGCTGTTTGAGCGAATTTTAGCTATTTTGATCAAGCCAAACAGTCAAAGAGTATTCGGAAAATAGCTATTTGAAATAGTTGTTTGGTCCCAAAAATTCTTTTTGAAAAGGCTATTCCTATTAACCTTTTGGGAAGATTTTTTTTTTTTTTTGGTGGAAATAACATAATTGTGTAAAAGTTTGAAAAAGATTACACCACATGCCATAAGAAAGTAATTTATAAATAAGGGGATAAATGAAATTTTGCCAACACCTTTTGTAGAAACAACTAGTTTTGTCAAACACATTTTTCTATAAATAACTAACTTAAATAACTAATACAAACAACTAATTCAAATAGCTAACTGCTAACAGCTAATACAAATAACTAATAGCTAATAGCTAATTTTCAAAAAGGACTAGATATAGTAACTTTTGGAAGTACAAAGAGAATACAATGGGCCACACTAGTGCAGGGGGGGGGGGTTAGCATTTCGAAATAGTCATTTTTATGCTAGATTGTATTTATCGATGACAGAGAAAGTGCTTGTTTATAGACCACTAGCTAATCCATCCCCCCCCCCCCCCCCAAAAAAAAAGAGAACACTAATGGTAATATTGTCATTCAAATTGAAACAATTGCAATTAGAGTACAATAGGTAAATCTGATCAAGAAATGTCATACCAAAGTTTAATCAACAGTTCAACATATATCAAGAGAGGGGGAGGACCACCTAGAAGAAATTTCCTTAAATTATCGCTAGTCAAATAAGTCAAAAATAAGTCGTCAACAATTTATTTCCAAATTCCAAGCATTGGATGGATGAGCATGTTGAGTATATTAACTACTGATTCTACTTCCAGGAAAAGTGAAAAATACTAGGTCACTTTTTTCAATTTGACTAAGAGACTAATATAACTTTAATTAAAGGGAAGTAGATTGCATATAGACATTCAAATATGAACGACGTATGATTCTTACAGTATTGTTAAAAATATATGAGCCCACCAGTGACATTAAGTAATCACTTAATGATATTGCACTTGATTATTATTAGCAACCACTTAATGATAGTGCGCTTAGCAGCCACTTAATGATAGTGCGCTTGATTATTAATCAAATGCGCATTGAAATAGGAATTCTTAAGTATCATTACAGCAGTCCTACAGTCTCATCCTTTACTTGAACAGGGAGCAATTTTTAGGGAGCTTGAATCCACTCACACACTGTGTAACTATTAAAAACAAGACATACAAAATAATTAGATGCCTATGTTAACCATATCTTTTGATTCAATTTGGTGCTATTTTATTAAGTGTCATCTGTTTTCACCAAAGTCTCAATACTCTTATTAAGATTAACATTGCTTAACAACAACACACTCGGTAAATAAACATCTAACCCGCCCCCATTCCCAAAAAAAAGTTAAAAAAAGGCTTGTAGAGCCAACAAAATAAGAACAAACAGGGGATTACATATTCAAAACCACAATGCTAGAAATCTCTTGCAGATGGGTTTAAAGGTTTTTCTTTTTTTTGGGGGGGGGGGGAAATGTTGATAATGGCTCAAGCTAGGGGTTTTCATCTTGGTGTTGTAGGCGCTACAAATAGTGAAAAGTGCCACATCAGACAATTAATATAAATTGATAATTTCAGATTAGCTAATTTAATTAATTAATTTATTAAATTCGATTGAATCGACTACCAAGTCATGACCAAACAACTACCAAGTCCATGGTTAAATTGACTATTAAATCGCCGGTCAAATGAACTAATAACTCAAAGGCCCAATCAACAGCCCATGAAAGCAAATAAGTCACAAACTCTAGTAAGAGGAGGGGATTCTTTCCGTGTAAATAGAGCAGTACTCCCTCCTACATAGGGGGTCAAAAATTTATTCACTTCGATGGAATTCCGAAGACTCAAATGGTTAATTTCTCTAGGGGAAGACAACAAGCACAATAAAAGCACATGTTGTCTACTTTCGACGATCAAGCAAAACTAGTCTTGATTGAGATACACCTCTTAGGCCCTCTCTCAAAATCAAATTAATTGCACTTCATTTACGGAAGTCAAATCAATAAATTTGATCGACATTTAAGCTACTCGACTCTCTTTTATGGACAAATTGGAGATCAAATCAGAGCAATTATTTATTTGTTCATCTTGTAACAAATATACATAGATTGTAGCTACACGTACTACATCAATACAAAATTAAATTTGTTTCTCAACTTCTTGTCTAATTTATCCTGGGCATGAAATTTGTTTTTATAAATTTTCGGCACGTCCAGTGGGACCTCTCTTCCTCTCATCTCTTTCTCCAAAAAAATAAGTTCTATACTCCTTTGAAGAAGAAATGGCTCCCAAGACTACCACCCTTCAATCTTCGAAGAAGGACACTTTCAGATCTACATTTGAAGGATCTGCAAAGGCCAGTATTGCATTTGACAATCGAAGCACTAGAGTGATGACTAGGAGTATTACCAAAGTTTCTACATCTATCACCTTAAAACAAGTCATGGCTCCAACTTTGCAGTCACACAAAATTCAAAACTTTGGCTTTACCTTACCTGCTGATGGGATCAATCAAACTGCTTGTCTCCATAATTTGAAGCTAAAATCTCTTGCTATCTTCAATATGAGGAAGACTCTGCCGTATACACTAGACGTATTCCAAGCTTACACCAATCTTATCTTCCAACCTTTTGGTGAGGAGGAGGATGACTATGGTACGATCCTTCACCAATATCTCCAATGGATTCACTTTTCTCATAAGTTGAAGTCGAATCCTCCAACACTGTCATCATGCCAATCATGGTGACAAAGGCTATCAACTTGGAGGAAGAATTGGCAAACATGAAGGCAATTTTGGAAAGACTCTCTAAGGAGACTGAAGAAAACGATGCTAGAATCAAGCATCAAAATAAGCAGATTGTTGATAAGAAAAAGAAATTAAGGAAGTGGCCATCTGAAGCCTCGTAAAAAGGCTTAGGTGGTGAACATTCTTATAAAGATTCCAATTATAAAAATGAGTCTGAAGGTGAATGCAAACTAAAGAACGACTCAACCATTAAACTCGATGTCAATTGAGCAAATTCAAAACTTGATAGCTGATGCGGTGAAGGCTCATCTGAGAGGGGATTCTCATAGAACTTACCTATATAAGAAACCTTACAGAAAGAGGATTGATTCACTTCTATGCCTCATGGTGATCAACCACCTATGTTGCAACAATTTGATGGCAAGGGTAACCCCAAACAACACATCACTCAGTTCATCGAAACCTACAATAATGCTGGTACTGAAGGAGACTGATTGATGAAACAGTTCATGTGATCCCTTAGATGAATTGCATTTGACTAGGAGTCCGTTGATAGTTAGGGGCAAATGAAAAGTGAGTTCTTGAAACGTTCTATAGCACACACTGCATAATTAGCATAATAGAGTTGACTAGCATAAGGCAATAGGATAATGAGTCAGTCATTGATTACATAAGCCATTGGCGTGCTCTTTCTTTGAAGTGTAAAGACCATTTATTCGAATCTTCGGCTATTGAGATTTGTACCCAAGGGATGGATTGGGATATACTTTATGCCTTGTAAGTGAACAAACCCAAAATATTCTAAGAATTAGCAACACAAGCTTATGATACAAAAGCTTACAATTGTCTACTATGGAAGATAGCTCAACAATGATGAATCAATGATATCGTCAAGAAATGAAAACTCCACACTTAGAGGCTCTAAATAGAAGGAATACCCTTATTCTGAGTTGGATGTGCCGGAAATGCTCGACAACCTTCTTGAGAAAGGACTTATAGAACTCCCAAATCAAGGCATATGTCCTGAAGAAATTGGAAGAATTAATTATCTGAAACACTGTCAAATTGACCAAAATGACTACCAAGCCAACAGTCAAATTTACCAGTAAATTGCCAATCAAATAGACTAACAAGTCAAAGGCCTAATCAGCGGCCTAAGAAGGCGCATAAGTCGCAAACCCTAGTAAGGAGAAGGGGCTTCTTTCCCTATGAATAGAGTAGTACTCTCTCCTACTCACATGAGGTTCAAAAATTCATACATCGCGAAGGCATTCTGAAGACTCAAAGGGTTAATTTCTCTAGAGGAAGACAACAAGTACAATCAAAGCATGTGCTGTCTACTTTCAAAGATTAAATAAAACTCGTTTTGATTGAGATCAAGCTTACTAGGCCCTTTCTCAAGATCAAATTAATTGAACTTCATTCAAAGGAAGTCAAATCAATGAACTTGATCGAGATTCAAGTTAATCAACCCTCTTTCAAGTACAAATTAGAGATCGAATGAGAGGAATTATTTATTTGTTCATCTTGTAACAAATACAAAGATTGTACCTACATATATGATATTAATACAAAATTAAATTTGTTTCTCAATTTCTTATCTAATTTATTTTATGCATGAAATTTGTTTTTATAGGTGTAAAGTGAGATTTTCAACCTATTTGAATACAAAGATGAAAAGAAAAGAGAGATATGGATCTCTATTGCAATTCAAGATGTTAGATTTAGATGTTTCAGTATCTTCTATTGGCATGCTAATTATATAAGATTGCCGTAATTTTTAGGGCAATAACTACATAAGTCGTAATAATTCACAAGGGAACGCTACAACTATTAGGTTGAAGCTAACTGTTGAACGAATGAGGACTAACCTCGAGTACGGAATTGACTACAGGGTATAGCCCATGTTGATCTGAATATGAGATGACTACTAAAGTCGCCTTTGGGATTCCACGTCCGAGACTCGAGACCCGCTGGTGATGGTAGACAGCCATGAGAGGAGAGGAGGGGAGGAGAGTGTGAGATTTTTGTGTCTACGTGTATTTTTAATTGATCCCCTAAAACCTCCTTATATAGGTTGGGGGGAAATTTAGGGTTGTCACCCTGAGCGGCCTCACTGGCTGTCGGGCCTAAAATAGTAGGCCCGGTCAACTATCCTCACTCAGCCACATAGGCCACAAAACACATGCTCTCCACGAATCATAACCCTTCACGCGTCATATCAGGAATAGGACGTGCGATCAAAAAGTAACAAGTAGTATTATATTAAGTTACTATCTAACTAACATAGCACTTTCACGAAATGCGAAACCCTAAATTATCCTAAAACATCACCAGTGGCATTTCTAATCCCTTATGTCATGATATATCATATGACTATATACTCAATATAATTGCCTGGGCTGATATGGTGATAATGGGTAGATTTTTCTTAAACACTCATGATATTACATCTTACCTTAATTACTTTCCTAACATGTTCTCGTTAAGCCGTATACAACGTCACCCTTGAGAAACACATTAGAGTAGCAACCTTAAGCTTCAACTTCACATGATAGCTTTAAGTCAAAGGTTCATCATCCTAGGGCCACACAGTGATAAGAGATGGGGAGGCCAGTTGTCACTCCGTGTCTAGGTCATCTTTTAAGCACACACAGTGTGAGATGTGTGCCATGACATAACTCCTATTTAACTAGGCTCGTAACTCTATATGCCATGTGAATCGCCAGTCTATATTTTTACCCAAAAACCTGAGCCACTAGATTAACATACTAAATTTTAATCTTGACACTCAAGATTTGGCTTTTAAGGCTTCAATATGAAATCATATCTCATGTTCGACTCCCTTGAGTCTCATCTTAGACTTACAAAGGCGACTATATCTTATCTTATTCATACACTTTCAGTATAAGTAATCAATATTGTACACCTAATGTCAATATGATTCAGTCTCATCCTACCTCCTACTCAAGCGTTAGGGCAATTACCTATGTGACTAAGCCAATCAGAAGCCTAGGATATTTCAACATGTCTAACAAATAAATCATAAAGCATTTAGGAAAACAACCTTCATTCTTTTTTTCTAAAATGCTAATTATAAGATGAGCGTATCCGTCACACATAGCAAGATTTCACCCAAAAACTAAACTCTACGAAGTCCTAGACTTAACGAATGTGATTTAAAAGCATCTCTCGGAATCGGCTTAGTTAACGGATTAGCAATCATCTTGTCAATAGATATATACTTGATGGCAACTTCCTTTGTCTTTATGGCGTTTCGCACGAAGTGATAACGCCTCTTGATGTGCTTAGTCTTCTGATGGAACTTCGGATCTTTAACGAAGTGGATGGCAGCTATGTTGTCACACAACAACTCAACAGAATCATCAACTCTAGGAGTGAGGTTAAGATCCTGGAGGAAACGCTGAGCCACATTGCCTCCTACGTGGCTAAGCTACATGTGACATACTCTACCTCCATAGGAGCTATGCAGTCTTGCTTCTTACTACACCATGATATGGCTCTGTCACCCAGGGTGAAGATATACCCTGAGGTTGACCTGGACTCATCCGGGTCACCACCCCAATTAGCATCTAAATATCCTCTCAACTTAAGGTCCCCGGCTTGATAGCATAGGACCAAGTCAGTTGTACCACTAAGGTAGCGCATGATTCTCTTAATGGCTTGCCAATAAGCAAGTCCTAGGCTGCTCTGGTAACAACTTACCAAGCCACCCGCAAAGCAAATGTCAGGTCGTATACAGAACATGACGTACATTAAGCTTTCTACAGCACTTACGTAATGAACATTGCTCATTGTCTACTTTTCTTAGTCCGTTTTTGGGCATTAGTCAAGGATGAAGGTTAAATCCTTCTCAACTGGAGTATCTATGAGTTTGGAATAATGCATGTCAAATTGTTCTAAGACTTTCTTGATATATGCTTCTTAGCACATACCTAAGAGTTTCTTTGGTCGATTTCTGACTATTTCCATGCCTAGGACATACCTGACTTCACCCATGTTCTTCATCTCAAAGACGGAGGATAGCCACTTGTTAGTGGCTTCAATCATCTCCCAGTTGTTCTCAACCAGTAGTAGGTCATCAATATATAGGTTAGGAAATATAATCCCCCCATTGATCTTTTGACATACACACAGTGGTCTTCTAAAACCATGGATAAGGCAAACGAAGTTATAGCATCATGGAATCTTAAGTTCTAAGATCTAGAAGATTGTGTAAAATCACATATGGACCTTTTAAGATGACACACCGTGTTCTCTTGCCCCTTAGATACAAAACTAATGGGTTGGTCCATATAGATCTTTTTCTCAAGTCTGCCATTAAGGAAAGCAGTCTTTATGTCCATTTGAAAAACTCTAAGTCCAAATGGGCAACTAGGGCTTGGAGTAAGCAAATAGAGATAAATCTCACCACAAAAGACAATGTCTCTTCATAGTCTATATTCTTAATTTATGCAAACCCTTTCACCACTAAACCGGGCTTTGAACTTATCAATCAAAACATATGCCCGATGTTTTATCTTGAAAACCAACTTGTTTCCGATGGACTTACATCGGGTTAAAACATCAACAAATTCCCAAACTTTGTTTCTCACCATTGAGTCTATCTCATCCTTCATGGCGTCCATCCACTCTTTGTGATTTAGTGAGTCAATCGCCTCTTGATAAGAGGTAGGCTCCTCAACTTCCAAAGGAGTGCGTAGGAATATTTACTCTTCGATTTAGAAACATCAGCGAGGAATTCTTCCACGCTTACTCCTTTGGATCCTGGGACCTTCATTATTTGTTTGCTTGGGTGAGGCATCCCTCCCCTTTCTCTAAGATGTGTGGGACCCTAAGCATGCGGAGAATCATTCTTACTAACTACATGTTCAGGAACTATAGATTGAGGACGGATCTCATTCATAGGTTGACTCTCCTCATGTACTGGCGATTGAGGAAGAATCTCATTCTTCTGAGTAGACAAGTCTCCTCTATTCCTTTCAGATAGGTGAGGCACACCATATTTGGTGACTTGGTTAGGGTTTAAATTCTCCCCCTTACCAAAAGATGGTTGAATATCTTGCTGTAACTCAAACAATTCAACATCCTTCTTGATTTTACCAATAGTTGGGAACTCATCCTTGAGAAAATCGATGTTGCGGGAATCTGTTCCTATAACGCCACCATTAGAGTGCTCCCCGTACATCACATATCCTTTAGATTGTGCGAGATATCTAATGAACACCATTTTGGTGGCTCTTAGACCAAGTTTTTTATATTTGTGGCTTGGGTTATGCACATAGCCAGCCGAACCCCATGGGCATAAATGGTCTAAGGATGACTTCTTACCAAACCATAACTCATATGGTGTAGCAGGTATACTCTTGCTTAGTACACGGTTAAGGATATAGGTTGCTGTGAGCAACAGATCCCCCTAGAAACTAATTGGGAGATTTGCATGTGCCATCATCGACCTGACCATGTCAAGTAATGCACGGTTCCTACATTCCACAACACCATTTTATTGTGGGGTGTGTGGAATCATTAGTTGTCTTTGTATGCCTTTTTCTTGATAGAACTCTTTGAACATATCAGAGAGGTATTCACGACCTCGATCAGTCCGAAAGATTTTGACTGTTTATTCTAATTGAGTCCCATTACAACAAAATGAATCTTTTGCAATACCGATCATGGCAACATTAGTAAAAGTTGTTGCAATAGAGTACCTTTGGCAATGCCTCATAATATTATTGCATAAGATCTAACCCAATGCAACAGTTTCTCAAAACTGCTGCCATAACTAGTTTATGGCAACGTTTTTTTAAAAGAAAATTAAAAAAAGAGAAAAATGAGGAAAGGGGGCCGTGAGGCCCATAAGACACATTTAATCTATCCTCCACTTCTGCCTTCTCAAACATTCAAAACCCTCATCCCTCTCCCTGCCCCCTCTCCCTTACACACTCTATCTATCCTTCGAGCAGAAGAGCTACTGCAAGATTGAACATGGTAATCAATTCCAATTCATCTTCAATAACTGCTGATGAAAATATCTTTTGAAAAATTTAGAGTTTGGTTCTCTATCTCCCTCTCTTTCTCTCTCTTATTTAGACTTGGATTATGTTTTACAAAATTTCATGGATTGATTCTTATCTTGAGCCTCAAAACTTTTTATGTACTTTCTTTAGTGTTCATGTAGAAAACCTTATTTTGTCAACGATTTGTTTTTTTATTAAAACTTTGCAATTGGCCAATTCTCTCCCAAAAGGTACAAAACCCTAATTTATATTGTAAATTTTTAACACAAGTTTATATATGGGTTCTAATTTTGTCAATCTCTTGCCTATAGGATTTCGATGGGTTGAATTGCAAACTCAAGCATACTCATTTCATTGAATCATTGTCCCGGAATCCTGAGACTCAAACCCTCTGCCTAGGAGTGGAATTACGCTACAATAAGTTCACTCATGCTCGTTTGTGGGCCCCAAATTGAAAGTCTAAACTAGTGAACTCTGCTTTGAGTATTGAGAATATGAAGCTATTTGTGAAATTGCTTTGGTATAATATAGCTTTTCTGTTTGCAATGTGTTCGTGTGATTACGTTTAATAGGAAGTATTAGTCATTCAAATACTTTTTTTAAAAATTTTTGGTATTGTTTGCAAAATATCTGAGTAAGGGGCGTGTACTGTGTGTGACTTCAATCGGAATCCTTCATTTATTTCATTTGATTCTATTTTGGTATCCTGATGATTAGGTAGTTGATACACAGTGTTGAAAAATAGGAATTAGGGTTGTTGTGTCTATAGTGGAATGAAATTAAGGATTTAATATTAGACTGTTAAATAGCTCTAGGCTACCATAATTTTATGAGCTTATTTGGATAGGATTAAACTTGTCTTTTCTTATCCTTTATTGATAATAAATCAATGCTCTTGCTATGAGTATGTACTTGAATCTAATATAGGTTGTTCATGTAACAATATAGCTTTAGCGTTACCAAGAAGCTACTTGGGTATGTAATTTAGATAACTACTTGGTCAGTACCCTTGGAATTTGCATATGAGATCTAAGGTTGAACTTGGTGGACAAAATCTGGTATGATTGGTTTGTTTTCACCAAATATTTGAGTTTGTTCTCTTCACTTGTATAAGATAGAGTACTTTCAAACTCTTAAAATTTTAAAGGACGAATGAGTTTTGATTGATGTATAAGTGTCTTTTTCCCCTCTTAATACATAGAGTGAGTTATCTTATGTTTTGGACATGATGTACATAAGGAAGGCCATTGACTAATACTATCTAGATGGTGCAACTAGGAGATCCTTGCATAATGGTAGCTTGATAAGACAATTTAGTCATCGAAAGTGAGGCTTGGAAGGTGATTTATGCTTGTGAAACTCCTTTATTAGTTTCGTAATATACTAGTGCTATGATTTTTATTAGATTTTAATACCTCTTTGATATCTACTCTTTGAACTAGTACTCATTACTATAGTTCAAGCTAGTAGTCATTATCTTTAGTTCTATATTCGTTTTGTTATGCTTTCAGGTAGCTAAAAAGTCATATTTAGGCAAGCTCATCTTAGCAAATTATACTGTATAGTTGTGAAGCTATCCTTTTAAGACTTAATGATTATGGTTAATACTTTGGCTGAAATGAATTTAAGGTGGCTGAAGTTGCATAGCTTATATATAAATAATGTTTGATTATTGGATTACTTATGAATTATATTGATTGCTTTTAGTTAGTCTTCTTTGAAATCCTAAAGTGTTATTATCGTAAACTACATACAATTTATTGTTTTGCTTATATATATTTATTCTTTTTTCCTCATTTTTCATGTATAGGACTCCTAAACACACTCCTTGCGAAGTTACTGCTTGCAATATGATGGAATTCATGATGAGGAGAGTCACATGTGGTGTCTGCATCTCATTGCATATGTTTCACACATCTGGGCACATCACTGGTGTTATATTCCAAAGTTATATGTATATGTTGGATATAATTCTCAAGCAATAGTTGGGTATTGGAACAAGCTAGATCATCAGTGTATTTGATTTGGAGATCTCTTAGATAACTTTTTGTGATTATGCCTGAGTAAGTTTGAATGATTTGTATTCCCTTTTCGAGTGTAATCTAGTCTATTGAAATTTGTACAATAACTAGAAACTTTTTTTCCTTATTGGCAATTTTGTTTTGATTGTTCAAAATGGTTTTGAAATAGGTGGCATTTGTTGACTTGCAAGTACCAACAATGGAGCTAGAAATATATAATTCCATTTTGCATCACAAACCATTCCCATAGGTCTGAAACTTATTGCATATGGTGTAAAAGAAAACTGTTGCAGCTAAAATTCTTTTGGCAACGTTTTTTTAGGAACCATTGCCATATAGTAAAAATATTTTCCATAGACTTATTGCAGCATACACCAAATGCAACATGTTGCATAGCATTGCCATAGATCTACTGCAACAATTTCTATATCTAGTGTAACACCTTTAATGCATTACTAAAAGGCTTTTTGCTTGTAGCGTTCCTACCTCTGTTATAAAGCGTTTGAACACATCAAGTGCCTCGTCGCGATAAGATAATAGGTATACATACCCATATCGCAAATATCATGTATAAGGGTAATGAAATAGATGGCCCTATGACGTGCTTTAACGTTCATGGATCCACAGAGGGACTAGATGTTCTCGAAGCTTTACCCAAAGGCTTTATTGTTGCCTTGCCAGCTAGACATGACTCACACCTAGGTAACTTGACCCTGGTGAGTTGATCTAGAAGTCCTTCTTTAGCTAGCCCACTTATCTTATCTTGACCCACATAACCAAGTCTAGCATGCTACTTAATAGATTCCGAATTGGAGTCAAAGTATGAAACAAAAGTAGAGGATATATTATTATATGAATCATCCAAATCTAAAACAATGAAATCTCCTTTCAATGTCGCTTGGCCAAACAAATTGCCATGATAAAACAAATCTAAACCATCTGGACGAAATCCAAAAGTAAAACATAATCTAATTAAAGAGACATAAGAAATTAAAAAGCATCGCACCCTAGGTGCATAGAGGGCATCATAAAGAAGTAGCTTCTTTCCTCCATGGAGTTTAAGCTAATGTGTTCCTACTCCAATGACATTTTCTTCACGATCGTTTTCCAGTATGATAGTCCATGAACCTACCGGGTAGCGATGGAATTCCATGAATTCAGCCTTGTCCTAAACATGTGCTTTGTTACCCCCGTGTCTACAATCCATTGAGTAAGAGAGTTAGCAACGAATTCATGGAAACAAACATATAATTTAGGAGTTTTAGTGGAAAGAGGTTCCTTGGCTAGCTCAGGACAATCACGAGCGAAATGACCCTTCTTTCCATAGTTATAGTACTTCACGCGTGCCATATCCTTACTTCCATTGCCCTTAGCCTTATGCTTCTTAGCGGTACCACTATTGGAGCAAGAGTTCTATGGAGGATAGGGACCCTTCTTGGGCTCTTTACCATGATAAGGCCTCTTACCCCTGGGTCCTGACCTTTTGGCAATGAATGTCACACTAGCAGGTGCATATATCTTTACACGCTCTTCCTCCATTCCGAGGTGCTTTGAGATTGCCTCGAAGGTCTTGATATTCTCACTATGTGTCATAATGACCTTAAAGCTCTTCTAATATTAATTGTCATTAGGAAGAGCCCTATTCACATTCAGGGCCTCTTCTTTCTCAGAAATCTCTTATCCTGCAGCTTTAAGATCTCGAACCATGGCACTCATGGTTCGAAGGTGTTCAGAGATACTACGACTAGAGTCAATAATATAATGCATCCATTTTAGCTGCAAGGTACACAACTTCGTAGAAGATGTCTACCCGAGCCTAATCTTAAGCTGCGCCCACATGTCTTTGGTAGTGGGGTAGCATTCAATCTCACCCAGGAGTTCGTCCTGTATACAAGACAGCATTTGTACACTACAAAAAAGGTTGCTTCTCTCCACATTTAATTTTGCTAATAACCAAACTTATAAGTGTAGAAATAGCAGTTGCCCACACTTAGGCTAAGTGCGGGGAGGTTAAGTGTGTGGAAATGTTCTCCACACTTAATAGAAATGTGGGTAGAGCTATATTTCCTACACTTATAAATGCGAAGTAAGTACTGATTACCCACAATTTATGTGTGGCCATTTTACTCTATACCCACTCTGAAAGATGCAAGAAATCATAATTTTCCCAACACTTAAAAGTATTACTAGTGCCGTTTTAGTTTTTAAAAAAATAATGCTGGCAATTAATGTAAAACTTATTAAGTTAAAAATAGAACAATTGTATACAATTGTTCTTTTTTTAATTAACAAGTTTTATACTAATTACCAGTGCGCATCATCCTATATAAATGAACAAAATGAACAAACCAACAAATTAAAATAGATCAAACATCAATTAAATAAATTACACATTAGTACCTGAAAAAAATTAATTGTAAACACAACAACAAAGACTAAGATAATCAAAACTAAATATTCTACATTGTTTTGAATCCATCCTACTAATTTTTTTATTACAGGTAGCTGATTGAACATTTTATTGCTCTATATACATCCTAAAACTATACTTTGAAAACATGCCTAACATCTAAGAATATATATAAAAAAAAATCTCCATCTTCATTTTCTTCACGGAGCGATGTTAGCTCCAGAAATGCAACCTGTTAGACAATTGAAATACACAAAAAAATAATCATTAGAAAAGATAACCAAAGATATTAACTAAGACACAGACTCGGCAGAATCAAATTTAAAGATGCCCAACAGAGTTCAACCACCTATAGAACTACAATAGAGTTGAATCAAGAATAGAACCATAATCGAGTTCAACCAATAATAGAACCGTGTCAATACAACAGATATAGTGCTTGCCATAACAAATTCCATAAAAGCAATCCGAGTAGAATGGTGATAGGCCCCAAGCAACATCAGACGATGAACATGGAAAGCAACGTTCTTGTGAAGATATAAGAACATATAATTTAAACTTGCCTAATCCTCAATGAAACCAAAATGAAACCACCATAATGTGTCAGGGAATAAACTAACCTAAATCAACCCTAAAATGGAAAGAATTAGGGAAACAGGGGATAGACATAACACTAGGAAGCATAGCCAAATAGAGAAACAGAGCAACAGTAGTGGTAGCAGAAAGGGAAATTCACCATACCAAAACAAAATCAAACAAAATCTTTCACGCATGAAGAGTCCACCCAAAATCCAACTAAGCGTATCTTAATTTTTCACCACAAAAATTAAACCCATTAGCAACTTTGCATCTCAACAAACCCTCCCTCAACTTTAATTAGAAAGTTTGCAGTCAACCTATAACAATCATGCCCAGAGCATTGAAGCATAACATAATCAACATGAAGAAAAGGGGCGGGATAGATTAAACTAACGGTACATATCCATGAGAAACTCGAGTAAAGATGAGACAAATTTTATCAACAAGGCCAAACCAATGACTTATTGTTTCTAAATCTATTGTCGCTAATGAAAAATGGAAACGAAATTCGGCTTCATTTCTAATAGAGACAAAAATTAGATACGAAAAATTACATTCATCCAAAGGATATCACAAACAGAAATATTTGAGCATCATAGTATAAAGTTCAATGAAATTACAGAAGAATGGTAGCAAGCATACATGATATCTCAAATGCAATGAATTTAGCAAACTAACATGGTATAATAATTGCTAGATTATATTCCGCACCAAAAAAAAAAAAATTGCTAGATTATAAACATTACTAACTTAGCATCCAGCTAACATACTGCATCTCAACATAATGAATTAGAAAATACAAAACCCAGCCATGAATTAGAACATACTCCATTATCCAATACTACTAGAAAAAAAAAAGAGCACAAACACAAACTCAATCAAGCTAAAATTAGAATGAGAATTAAAAGTGAACCAAAACTTGAATCGTTAGGAAGAATATCTCAAATTATAGTTCATAAAGCATAAATCATCAAACATACCAAAACTACAACTTTCAATTTCATGTAATATTGGGGGCAGGCCAAATATCTCAGGAAGAATATGTCAAATTCAGGGATCAAATAGACCAAAGACTATAAGAATAAAAGTATTGGACTCATTGGTTATAGATATTACATAGTAAAGCTATTGCAGGAATTTTGATATATGACTTAAAATTGCAATAGAAGAATACAAGATCATGAATTTCATATAGCATATCAATTTTCCTCTCTCTAGATCATGTTCCAAGAGCCTGTAATGTAGTAAAACCACACCTCCACATACTTTGAGAAATTCAGGTTCACCAGAAAAGGGGTAGGAAGATGAAAGGTTAGGTGGCAATTGTGTAATTAAGTGATTAGAGGGAATAAAAACATTTCCCTTGCATCCCTTTTGTATTTAGAAATCAAGTCATTAACACCATTTCTTGCTTTCTTACCTGAAGTTACACTGTGACGATTGACCTGCGTCATTCTTGTTGAAGCAACCAATTCTGCAGAGAACCAAGTGACGATGACCCCAATCAAAGAAGATGAAAAATCAATGAAACCCCTGCAAATAAAGAAAACAACGAAAAAAACACTGGAGATCAAGAGAGAGAGAGACTAATTTGAACTCATTGCGCATAACTTAGGGTTAGCTAGGGTCAATTGATTCTAAAATTTCCTAAACCTGCAAGACATTTTCCAGGCCAAAGAGAGATATCAAACAGAGAGTGATACAGAGATAAGCATCAGAGCTCTACAGTTGGTGAAAAAGAAATTAAGGAAATGCCTCTTTTGGTCTGCCCACAGTTATAAATGTGTTTAGTAGTTCGAATAAGAAAATTATAGTTTTCCTCCACCATGCTAGCACATCTAGGGTCAAACAAGTCAACCAAAACTACAACTTTCAATTTCATGTAATTAGACACCAAACAACTGAAGTAGAAGACAAGGCAGAGCAACCAACCAGAGGGGAAGAGGGATAGAGGCCACGAGCATCCTTGCTTCAAGCTCATCCTAAATTCAACACCCCTATTAACATAACGTTAAACACTAGTTACCCAAGCTTAGAAAATTAGGGAAAAGGGAAGGGAAGTACTGACTTTTAGAACACAAGCCGAATCACAATTCCAAGCCCAAAAATGGTGGAAAGGCCATTAGCACTGCCTTAGGCAGAGCAGAACAGAGGATCTAAAACAAGGGAGGGGAAAAGCCAAAATTACTCAAATTCGAACCCAAAACATTACGATTGGAAGCTAGATCATAAATGTCTATATCTAGATTAACAAAACAAAGCCTAATTACATGAAATTGAACACTGGAAATGGATCTAAATTCGAAATAGATGAAACAGGAGCAAACCTTAAATTACTGGTACTGAAATTAAAACGAAGAACAGCCTAAAATTAAACTTAAAAATGTAAAACTATGCCTAGATTGATATCTAATTTGATCACTACTGCCTCCTTATACCCGAGCCCTCTTCAAACGCGACCGTTGGAGTGTGATGGCGTGGATGGTGAGGATGAATCTCGTGCTGGCTGAAGCTACGCGAATCGTGGTGCGGATGAGGATGAGATGAGATGGTGGTGCTGGTTGATGGAGTTTGAGAAGAGAGAGAGAGAGACAATGGAGATGAGTTCGAAAGTGAGAGAGGATGAAGAAGGTGAGGCAGACTAAAATGGTGGGGGAGAGGCTAAATGTCGGGCTTCTGGGTTTTGTCCTGTGAGAGCCGAGAGAGGCGAGAGAAAGGAGATTGGGGGTAATCCATGTGAGAGGTGCGTGATGGGTATGGGACCAATAGGAATGGTTTTGGCTGCAAATGAATATGTTTATATATAAATCAATATTTAAATATTTTTTATCTTTTTAAAAAATTCCCCAAAAGTAATATATTTTGCAAGTTAGTTAATAAGTTTATATATATATATATCTATATAATTAGTTCTCCACAATTGATAAGTATAGGAAAAGGTTTATGACTTCCCCATACTTATTAAATGTGGAGTCGAAAAAACTATCAAATTTATCATTTTTCTCTCCACACTTCATTAAGTGTAGTGGCACAATAAATGCGAAAGGATGCATTATTTTTTATAGTGGTAACATCCAAAACGATCACGTTTAAACCAGGCTTGGTACGCTTTTAGGTTCTCTTGATACTGCTCATCAGCAGTGATATCTCTGCCTTGATCATTTTTGTCTGCCGGAGCAGGCATTGAAGAGGTTAAGAGGTCCAGCATGTCAGCATCATTTAAGGCAAACTGGACGTTTAGATGCCAAACGTTGTAATTTGACCATCCAATTTATCATTAGATTGCATACAACCTATCATGTTTTTAGCTGCCATATCTGGATGTACATACATTATTTGTTAGACATATTATTTAATAATTAAATTATCAAGAGAACCCCATCATTCATATTATTTGTTCGAACATTTCGCTAAACTCATAATCATCATGTATGGGTATGAATTAGGAGCTTCTTTAATTTGATTATTATGTAATTTATAAAAGTCTTGTTAAACTCATTAACATTTTAATTCAGTAACTATCACAAAGACATCCACTCTTTAGCCATGTAAACATGTTTACATAAACTTTATGAAACTAATTCATTAAAAAAACTTTTATTTTATTTAGTATATAACACAAAGTTATATATTCAACTTCGAAGATTTCATATTATTTACAAAACTTATTTATAGAATAACATTAAACTTAAAAAAAATATAAAACTTATGTGATAATCATATAATGAAACAAATTCACACATTATAAAGCATATCCATAGTGTAAAAACATTAGGAAAGCCTCAAGCATATTAATATGAGACTAATCAAATAATATGAGTACGCCTTTAAAAAAAACAACCACCTTTACTTATAACACTACGTGCTTAAAATAAAAAAAAAAAATTGATGACAAGGAGGGGGGGCCTCAATCCCTAAAGCCCCAACCCCTCCCCCTTCCCCATTTCTAAGAGCACATCCAACGGTGTGCTCACGGGGGAGAAATAGAGGAGGGTGAGCAGCTTTTTGGCCCGTGGGATTGCATTGGCTGGCTTGGGGCAGTTGCTCCACGGGGTGGTTGCGACCGCCTGGGCTTCCCACAACCCCTTTTTTCTTTTTTTTTTGGTTTTCTTAAAGTTTTATTGTTATTTTATTTTTTTTTGGATTTTAAAAAAGTAGTTATATGTTGGGGTGGGTTCATGGGTATTATTTTATTTGGTAAGTCAAAGTAGTGAGCCAACCATTGGAGAGGGTGAGGCTTGTGAGCCAAAAAGTTGGAGAGACGGTTGATGTGGCAGTGGTAGGCCCCCACCGGTGAGCCAAAAAATTGGCTCACGATTGTTCTTGCTCCAACCCTAACACCTCTCTCTTCCCTCTGCCTCTCAACCCTATTGTGCTCTTTCAACCCCTCTGCTCCCAGTAGGTCCAAAATGGAGTTTTGGGCCTTCATCGCCTCTGCCCACGACTCTCCTTTCAGTTATCCTCCACCTTTTCTGAGCAGCCACCATGGCTTCGGTGGTCAACCACCACTTGAGCCCTAGCCACCACACTTTCTTTCTCGAAGGATGATTGCCACCATTCTCAGATCACATCTTGCCTAAATCGGCTAGAACCATCACAACCACCTCTTAGATCGGTCGAAAACAAGCCGTAGCATGTGCCTCATCCAACTAACGCGCCACCCAGTCGGCGGCTCGTGTTGCTCACGCGCAACCAACTGTCGTTGTTTTGGGGTTTCCTTAGTCAGTAAAGCATGGATGGGTGCTATAGAGGGACAAAGGAGGAAGAAGGTAGCCTAAAGCCCCTTCGTTGGTAGTGCGTGATGTACACGCCGCACCCCTCCTTGGCGGCTCTGATGGTTACAGACGCTTCTCTTCTTTTATTAATTATTTTGGGCAATAGGTGGTTTCTTTGGGGTCATGGAGACCCCGCTAGATCCACCATAGCCACAAGGGTGGAGTTCAGTAGGGTAAAGGGCTGACTGGGGTCTTTTGGGTTTTGTACACTCATGGTTACAAGTGATTACACATAGTAATGTAATTGCATCAATAAAAAAAATGCCTTTATTGATCAAATAACATCATTGCAAAAGTAAATCGTGTCACAAAAGCATGTTTAGAAGAATGGAAATCGTGTCATCGGTAGTTAATTAGAGAATGATTGCAAGGATTAATCTGGGCAGGGATTAATGCACACACAGTGAGTTCATGACTCTAAATGCCACTATGTTTTTGCATCTTGTTCTACAATACCACTATGTTTTTGTTCTATACTTATATGCCACTATGTTTTAAATTTTTTTCCTGAAAGCCATTGTGTAACTTATTAACTTGCTACACCAGGTAATCTGGTACTTTTAAATTTTTTGCTGAGTAAATAAAATTTTAAAAAGTGAAAAAACATGAAAATCTTTTGCGTGAGAAAAGAAAATAAATAAAATTTTTGGTGTTCCTAATCCCACCCTCTGCTGCCCTTACAGATCCTCCTGATTGTCTGTCTGTCGTTGCCTATCAAAAGCCTTTTGTGTTTGTAGCTGGCGTGGGGTAGGGTTATGGCACTCAATGGTGGTTGCAAGTTCAGATCCGAGATTGGAGATGTACTCAGATGGCAATGGTGGACGCGAGTAAATGGAGATGAGGGGTGATGATTGCTATGATTGTGGTGGTGAAATTTGACGAGAATTTGGATGTGAATTGTGATTTCGTCGCCCTTGAGAGTTTGATCGACTACCAAAGACAGAGGAGAGAGAGCGGTTGCAGTCAAATGCTTGAAAGAAGACATGCCATCAGGGAAAGGCAACCAACCATAATTAATGATGATCAACCGCAGAAGAGAAGGTGGTCGAGTATTGCCGGCAGTCGGTCGACATTCCTATGGCTGACACGCGGCAACATTTATAGTAATGCTTGAGATCTGAGCTTGATAGGTGAGGGAGGGTTGGATGGGGCCAAATTATTTATTTTCATATTTTGTAAAAAAATTTAAAATTATTTTTGCATCTTTTCATGTTTTATATAAATTTTCTCAGTTATTTTATTTACATTGTTCTTATTTCAGTATTTTTTAAAGAATTTGTTTTATGCTGTGCAAATTTTCTATGTATTTTATCATCTTCTATAGAATTTTTTGTATTTTGTAAAGTAATTTATGTAGATTTTTCCAAATATTTTTTTAGTATTAACAATATTTCTTTAATTTTTAATATCTAATTTGATTTTTATGAATTACTTTATAGTTTCTATTATTTTGAATTTTTAAATATTTTGTATATAATTTTCTAAACTATTTTATATTTCTTGCATATTTTCATAAGAAAAATATTAAAAATTAAAAGTGACCTATTATATCAGGTTAACAACTTAGAAAGTAGCATTGTTGGAAAAAAGATTACAACTTAGTGGTATATAGGTAAAAGAAAATAAACCTAGTGGTGTTATGGAATAAAATGCAAAACACGGTAGCATTATGAGCCATGAACTCGGCCAATATAAGCACTTAAGATCAAATTTTACATTCTATTGGAAAGGTTCGGCCAGGATTAAAAAATGGCGGCTTGAAGCACACTTACATCATTTTCAAATACTGTTGCCAGAGGCACATATATCCACTTTTATTTCTACTTAGACAAAGAACAGGACAAATATCAAGGATAATCAAACTATAAATAAAATCAGTGAAATAAACATCTTCCAATTTTATTGCTTCAACCCAACTATCTGCCAAATGCAAATCTACATTATGGCCAACGGGGGTCAGGGGACCTGTGTAAAAAGTTGAATTTTTGGAAACAAAATTTTTGAGTTACAAAACCTTGTTCTACATCGGCCTATTCATTGCCGCAATGTACAAGGTTTTATGCACCTATTCTAGCTTACAAACCCTAGCTTGGAAACCAAGTCACCTAATATAACCTAGCACAATAGGAAACAAAAAGATACAACAAGATTACAATATTAAGATAAAATATATCTTAACACTCCCCCTTAAGTTGGTGCATGGAGGTCCACACATACCCAACTTGCTCTTCAAGAACTGGAATTGTGTCTTCCTAAGTGCTTTGGTAAATAGATCAGCTGGTTGTTATTTGGTGCTAACATAAAAGAGCTTCAAGATTACTACTTCAAGTTTCTCGCCAACAAAATGGCAATCAATTTCCATATGCTTTGTTCTTTCATAGAATATAAGAATTTTTCGCAATGCGTAAAGCTGCTTGGCTATCACAGAATACCTGCACAGGTTGGATAGGGACTATACCAAGTGAAGCAAGAAACGATATATCAACAATAATTCGCTGGTTGTAAATGTCATGGACCTGTATTCAACTTTTACTGAAGACTTGAAAACTGTAGTTTGCTTTTTAGTCTTCCAAAAAATAGGAGAACCTCCAAGCATCACAAAATAGCCAGTGAGAGATTTTCTGGATAGTGAACATGACCCCCAATATGAATCACAATATGCAATAAGTTGTAGATTATGGGTCACCTTCAATAGAATACCTTGGCCAACGGTTACTTTTATGTATCGTACGACAGACCAAACCTCTTCCATATGCTCTTCTTTAGGTGCTTGCATGAATTGAGACAAAATGTGAACTACATAGGTTAAATTTGGCTTGGCAATGGTGAGATATATTAATTGACTAATAAATCTCCTATATTTGGTAGGATCTGAAAGTAACCTCCCTATTGCTAATGTGTTGTAATTCCCAGCAAGCATACGATTCATCGTTGTAATATTTACAGGTGTCGATCCTTAGGGATGAGATTGCGAATTTATATCACTTGCTAAGTCCTAATGTACCATGAAGTAAGCAACAAGAAACAAAAGCCCAAAGAATAAACATTCACTTGCATCTAGTTAACTATGACTAATAACCAAAAGACCATAACGATATGAACATAAATATAACTATGGTTAAAAGCACTATCTACTGGATCAACTAATATAAAAATCTGGTGGCAGACATAAACTTTACTAAAATTTCATAAGAATGACCGTATAAAGAAATGAACAAATTAGAAAAATGACACTATACTGCAAATGAAATGTCGAAGAAGAGAGAAAGTTACAACCTATTCTTCACCCTACCACTGCTAGAACAGAGCAAGGAGACAACTAGAAAAGCAAGTCAACTGTAGCTAGGTCAAGATAACCACCAGACTCCATTAATGTGCAGTCCCGCAAACAAGGACAGCCAACCAATCAACCTCCTTCAATGGCAAAAGTCGAACAGTCGTGAGATCCAGATCTAAAACAGAGCAAGAAAAAAATGAAATAAGGGAACCATATGATGGAAATAAGGAGAGAATATTTGTATAAACTAACTTAAAGCCAACCCAAACTTCTTGTAATCTTAATCAAAAGTCACCAACTCTATCAAATTCCACCACAGCAAAGCTAGGGATACAAATTTGAGAGTCTAAAAAGAAACTAGCTCTGAAAGGAACTGAGAATGAGAATAATAAGAAGCTATTCTACCCTAATCTGCTACCCTCCTACTTGCTGCTACTCTGCCCTTGTCGACCTCCATTTGAAGACACTTGAAGAACGGTGTCCTCTTCATTACCCTCAATTATTCCTTGTAACTGCCGTGTTTGTGACATTAAAGGTGATGACATGGTAAGCAACCATTGAAAGGAAGAAGACAAAAAATCAGAGCCGTTTTTGGGCACGAGGGGACACCAGCAGCGTTGGAAGAAGAAAGTCTGCTGGGTCTGGGAACAGCAATGGGGAGAAGAAGAAGAAGAAGAGGAGTAGGGGAAAAGAAATCACGTGCCCCAAGCAGGATTCTTAAGTGAAATAGGGAGCCGGGTCTGGGTCGCGGACTGGGCTGGCCCAAAGAGGGAAAAGAAAGAAAAAGAAGAAAGGGATGAAGGTTGGTGGGGAAATTGGGCTGCAGATTTGGGTTTAGTCATTGGCCTTCTATCTTCTCTTTTCTTTTTGTATCTTCCACTTGATCCAGCAACCCTTTTGATACAAAATTTATCCATTTTCTTTAAATTTTCAAATTCCTACAAAATAAACAAAAAAACAACATTAAAATCCTAAATTGATAATTTATTTCGAGCAATTATTAAATAATAAAAGGGTACATAATATCATAATTTATGGGTTAACAAATACTCCCACACCTAAGTTTTGCTCATTCTCGAGTAAAATAAAACTAAAAATCCTAGAAAAAGAAATAAAATCCTAACTCACTTTCGTAGGAATCACGATTGTACTTAGCATGTGCAACAAGTCCTTTAAACCCCTAGGTTACTCTAGTGGACGAGTAAGGTCTCGTGAAAATTGGTAGAAGATATACTCACAAAATCTATAAAAGAAAACATAAACAGAAAATCGAAAATCTTTTTGGGTTTTTTTTCCCTCAAAAATTATTGTGTACAAAACTGGGGAAAGATATATACACATTCTAATCAACTAAATCACCCATGTAACAAAGATATTGGCCTGTATATAAACATAATGTACTCATCAAGGCTCTCTACCCCATGGATGACATGAAAGCACTAACTTTTCACCCCACTATAATCAAGACTTTGAATCAATCACAGTGCTCGTGTGCAAGTGCATCATCATCCTAGGGCTTAGGCTTACCAGAATCAAACTCAATCCCACTTGACTGATTCAAATTATATTATTGACTTATTAATATAGGAAGCAAGTTTTCCCAGTAGCAGTATTGTCTCAAAGGGTAATACCCAGTAGCACATGCCTCAAAGGGTAATGCTCAGTAGCGCATGCCTTAAAGGGATTCTTGTCATTCCAAATTTCATTTCCCTCTTTTTTCTTGTTTTTCTTCATTTCCATTTTTTGCTTTTGGAATGTAGACAAAAACCAAAGTAATCATGTTAAAGATAAGTGGTAGAGCCAGTCATGGAAGACCAAGACCTTAAGATAATGATGATGGGTAAATAAGGATTGGATTACACATTAATAATGAACAATTGGGGTCAGAATTAGTGCTTAGAATGATACACTAAGGACGGAGACCTATCATGCACATTACGCTTACATACCAGCTAAAAGTTAAAGCACAGGGGATTTAACCTGATCAGAATAGTACAAACCCTCCCCCCCAAAAAAAAAACAAAAATCTTTTTGGATTTTTAAAGTTTTTAAAATTTTTTTCAAACTTTTTCAAAGTTTGTCTACGCCCACACGTAAATCTCACAATGTTCTCATTGGAAGTGAACAGAAACATAAAAACCCAAAAGAAAAATAAATATATACAAAAGGAAAAAGAGACTCAAAAAGAAAGAAAAAGACAAGACTCCAAAACTCAAAAAGAAAACAATAAAAGTAAAACACAGCAACAAATATATACAAATGAAAACAAAATAAAAAGAGCAGATAAACAAGAATGATTATTTCAGGTTAGGTGCAGAAGTATCCCTAAGCTATAGTCTCTTGAAATGTGCTAAGATAGAGACCTATTGAGCATCAGCCATGTAATAACCCGACCCTAACCCATATTTATTTCTTTAAATTATATTTATTTATTTAATTAATCACATTTATTCATTTAATTTATCACGTTTATGGATTTAATCACTCATGGTTATTTGTTTAACCAAGTCATGTTTATTAATTTAATTGCACTCAATTTGTATATTTACCGAATTACCTTGTGTCATTTAAATTTTCCGCTTTCATTTATCATATTTAATCATCCCAGTTGGGGATATTTCATTTGGATCCCATTTTGCAATTTAAGTTTTATTGATTTGTTAATTCAAGTTTTGTTGATTAATTAAACATCGGGTGAATCGATAATAGGCCTCGATAATTATGGTTTAAGGAATTATTATTAGTACCATTATTATCATTATTATTGTTGTTATTGTTATTGTTGTTGTTATTATTATTATTATTATTATTATTATTATTATTATTATTATTATTATTATAATTATAATAACCTTGCAAAAATTTAATTTTGAGTTACACAAAATCGTTATCATTACAAAGCGTTTTATTCCCTAACCTAACTTATTTCAGCTGGTTTGAAGCCCCAACAAGTTGCCTATTAATCTAACTAATTACTAGGGTTAAACTTAACCATGATTAGCTTAAAAAGGTGGCTTTACTAGATAAAATTTCAGCCAAGTGTGTTGATTAGTCACGAAACACACATAACTCAATCCAAAACTCACTTTCTCTCTCCTCTCTCACCTCCCTCATAGCAGCAGCTGGGCAGCATTTTTTGGATGTATTCCGACCATTTTTTCAGCTAGCCCTGGTGGTTTCTGACCCCCCCAATATCTTAGTACCTCAAGCTACCATCCTCCATCATCAAAACCACTAAACCTCATCTCCATCTCAACTTATTTGCAATCAAAGTGAGTAATCTTGAAATTTGATCTTATTGGTTTTGATTTTTATTTTAGTTTTTGATTATTGTTTTGATGTTTGTGATCATTGATCATGATATTTTGATAAGAAATAAGAGTTATTTTGGGGTTGATCATGGTGAAGTTGAGCTTGAATCATGCTAGGGTTTAGGGATGATCATGTTCATGCAAGCTTAAGTTAAAATAATGTTTATGGATATATTATGATGATTATAATGATTATTTTGTCTTTGCTTTATAATATTTAGTTTTATTGATGATTATGATTATGTTTTTGGTGATTTGGAATGATTTCAAGTGAGGATTTATGTGAAAAGGACAGAGAAAACTAAACCAGTGAAGGCTGAAAATTTCAGGAAACAGGGCATATTTCGGGATTAAACTGGTAGTGATCAAGACATGAAAAAATTATGCTTTTTGGTGGGTAGATAGGTCACCATGCTAGCTTTCAAATGGCTTTTGAATCACCTTAATCTGAGGGCTGTGAAAACAGTAATGGTCGTTTTACCAAAACTGTGCAGATTGGACCAAATACTGACACACTTGTGTTTTAGCCTCATTTTGGGAACCTTATTGTGGGAATCACGTTTTGTTTTGTACATGAACGTTTTTTGGGACTTCCTAATCTTTTCATATTGGGGTTTTAGGTCTCCATTTGATGTCTAGGGTGAACGTTATGAATTTTTGAAATGAACTGACCTGCTTTGGTGCAAATTGGGCTGTTATTGCAATTTTTGTGTAGCATATACTTAGAGGAAAATTTAGAAAATTTTATTGTCGATTGTCCAAATTATTTTCAAATTTCCTATAAGATTTCATAAATGTTGGTTGAGTATTTTGAGTTTGGGGATTTTTGGAAGCATTTTGAGTAATTGTGTGAAGAGCAACAATAAAGATTGAGTGAGATTGTTAATGCATTCATTTTGTGTATTTTGTCCAAGTAAGGTCATTTAAGGGGGAAATGAATATTTATGGACTTTCATGGAGATTTTAGCTTAATCAATGAGAAAAAAGAAGACAACTATACAATTTGGGAGGTTGTTTATGAGCTTTGAATTATTTATGGATTTTACAAAGAAAATACCAAGTTTAGTGAGCTTAATAGCTTCTTTTGAGTTTAATGATCCATTTGGAGCGGAATTCTATACCTAATGGATTTATGAATGAAATATGAGAAGTGGGAAGAGTTGTGACCCCGAAACCATATTTATCAGACCAAGTTATTACAGTTTATGCTATTTTAAACTAAGATATATCTCTCTTAGCCTCAAACCTTTATCACTCAGTCATTTTAGAATGCATCAAATATATATTTATCAAGCCAATCTAGTGTATTCGCTGTTATCTTGAATCAAGATATACATCAGCGAGCCTTAAACTCGTATCAGCAACCTATCTCAGAAAAGGCCACAACCACTTCCTCATTTGTCACCGTCAAGGCCTTTTCGTTTGTAATCTCATTTGTCTTACTAATGTCTATTTTACTTTCATTTACTTTATATCAAATTTAATTACTTTCACCAATTCTGTTTTGAAGTTATATTGAAATACACAAGTTATATATACCATATAATTACTCAATTTCTACTACACATACTTTTACTTACTCAATTATGTGAGTAAAGATTATTTACTGACTATACATACTTACAATAACATTTATGAGACAGAGTTGAGGTTTAGTTATCGTTCCCCGTTATACATAAGTGTTATCAAGTTATAACATATTTATCAAGTCAGATGGCATTTATGAAACAACTTACTTGTATCAAATCAGATGACATTTTTAAAAACTCAAGGTATATCCATTGCCTGTATCTTCAGAAAGCAGAACATGTTTATCAAAGTACAACTCTTAATGAGTTTATCAATGAATCAGTTTATACAGTGATTTGCCATTTAACTTGTGATCCTATCAGTTATCATCTATAAGGCGTCAGCCTATCATTTACCAGCACGGCTTCAGGCCAACTCTTGAACGGATTAACAGGTATACACCTATGTATAGATCATATCATTGCAAGGGGTTCACATCTAGATAATAATGAGCAATTCAGTTTCATATTACTCTCTCATTTTCATTGTTATTACGAACTAAATGAATTACAAAAGCGTACCCATCAACAGTGTTTCTATACTCATTTTACAATACAGGAACGCATGTACTGAGTTTTTGCTCACATTTTTGAATTGTTTTCATGTTTTCCATTTAGGTGATGAAGTATCACATTTTTCTCCTTTTAGCAAGCCTTTTTGGAAGTCATCAGATGCTCACAGTGGATTCATCATAGCATGACTGTTGGAATCGACCTCAGGGTCAAGTTGGGTTTATATTCAATATACTTGTATAGTGTAGAATGCAAGTTAGCACATGGTATGATTAAGTCGATAGTATTGAAGTTAAACGATTATCGACTTTGGTCTTAAAGTGCTTCAGTTAATAGATTTTGTAATTGTGAACATGAGTTGTAAGATCAAATAGTTTTAATGAGCCTTGTCCTTATCAGGATGGCGGTAGCACCTTCTATTATTAAGTTTTACACTGTAATTTTTCGTAAACCATGTCATTAGTATTTTGGGGGCGTTACAGATTTGGTATCAGAGCTAAGGTTTTAAGGGCCACCACTAAAAAATCTGATTTTTCTGACGGATATTCCGTCCGAAAAAGTAATTTTTTCCGTCGGAAAAATGAATTTTCGATGGAATAGCTGACCGAATTAAGCCGTCGGAATAAGGCGGATCGGGACCATGTTCCGACGGAATCTTGTATTCTATCGGCAAGGTTCCGACGGAAAATTCTTGCCGTCGGAGCAAGCTTCCGACGGAATACCGATGGAAAACCTTGCAACCGACGGCAAGAAAATCTGTCGCCTCTCATCTGCCAGAGTTTTCTTTAAATAAAAGAAAAAAATGCCATTTTTCCGTCGGATGTCCGTCGAAGTTCCGACGGATTTCCGACGGAATTCCGTCGGAGACCGTCGGAAATCCGTCGCCATCCGTCGGCCCCTGTCGGAGCTTCCGTCGTAATTTTTGAAATTTTTTTTTAAAAAAATGGGCGCCTTCAGCCAGCCCAAAATACAATTTGCACAAAACCTGCAAATTGAAACCTTACAACCACCACACGTGGTATATGAATCAAAACGAGGTAACCACCACACGTGGTTACATTCATTCAACTCAACTAGTACAAGTACTCATTTCCACATAAACATATCGACATTCTACCTAATTCCAAAAGTAACCATCATACATGGTTACTTTCATTCAACATCATAATTACAAAATGTTAAAAAATTCAGATGATCGTAGCACACACAAACCCAAACCATTGTATCCCATATACATAACATAATATGAAATTTTTCGAATGTTAGAAGTTCTAATAGTTGAAATCGTTATAAGCAGAGTACGGATCATACCCATGGTCATTACCATCACCATCACCATTGCCATCACCATCATTATCATCATCACCATCATCACCATCATCATCACCACCATCATCATCATCATCATTTTGAGGCTGAGGAAGAGGAGGAGGAGGAAGAGCAGCAGCAGCATCATAAGTAGAGCAACAGTGCTGTCGAGGGCGCGAAGAAGGGTGTGGGCATGATCCAGAACCAGATACTTGTTGAGATCTAATGAACTCACTTAGTGTGTTTTGCTCCCTACTTAATTGTTCACTCAACATCATCACTTTCTCTTGTAAATGACGGTTCCTCTCTTCAGTTCGACAATTTAACTCCGCCATTGAACTTAACTCATTGTTCAATTGGGTGACTGTCTCTCGTACATTTGGCTCCTGACTGCCCCTGGATGTTGTTGAGGACTTGAACAAGTGCTTCAGTTTTATCCCTTCTGAACCTAATCCATACACGTGCCCCTTTTTTTAAGTTTCCTTGCACCCACAGCTCCGTCTCAGATGTAATTTCAGTTCGCTCGGAGCTAGGATCTGTCGAGGATTGGGAATTCCTGATCTGTTCCCATTTCTATTGATACTCCGTCTACAAAATAAGTTCAAAAATATTAAATGTTGCAAATCTAGTAACACCGACGGAGTAAGAATATTTTAAACACGTAAAAAATACATGTTACTTACATATGTTTTTTCAGATTTTTTATCAACCCATGTGTTGTCTCGCTCGTGTTGATGAGTGCCTTTAAATAGCTCTATTACAGTCGGCTCCCTTTGAAGCTTCTTAGCCTGTACAATATTCAAATAAGTTGAAATAAGTGAGACTTCTTCGTACATTAGAAATTAAAACACATACAAAGTACAGAATGCAATCAGTTGAAATAAGTGAGAGTTCTTCGTACTTACCAAACGGCTCTTTTGCTCACTAAATGGGATTGAATCACATGTATGCAAAGAAGGACCTAAGGCATCCTGATCACTCTTTCAGTTCTTCTTCGCTTGTGCACTCACTTTTTGAAATTTTTCGGAAGCCCAGTACTCTTGAAGTGACTTCTAAGTGCTGTCAGACAACCATAGAGGTTGCTTGCTCCTTTTCCTTAGCTCCCCAAATGTGTCCTTCAATCTACTAGCTCCCTTCTCCTCAAAGTTCCTCCTAATCTGGGAGTCATGCTCTGGAGCCCAATAGAAATGCTTCTGTAAAATAAAAATAAGCAAAACATAAACAATATGTTAGTGAACAATATATTTCCAGCTGCAGTGAACTTGTAAATTTATCTTACCTTGAACTCGCCAAACCACAAATCCCATTGTGATTTAGGGACTTTACCCCATGTTGGCCAAGGCTCGGAAAATTTGCTCACAAATATCTTCGTTATTTCAAACACCACATCATATGGAAAGAAGCTGTAAGTAAGAAATACAGTTACAAATTTGTGTTCACAACAAACATATTTATATGCATGTTTTGGTTCTGAATGTACAAAAGTGGAAATGTATAATCACTTACTCTTTACCATCTGGCCTAACAAGCACCTTGTTGGACGTACTCCCATGGCTTGAAGCACCTTTACTATGATCCCGAGTCCTTTGTTCATTGCGTTGTGGAATGACATGTGGTACAAGGATGAAGAAGCCAAACTGATTACCCATAAATGCTCCTTGTGTCTGAGTGTTAGGAGGTCTTTTTGACTGGAAGAAGCATATGTCAGCCTGAAGGAACATAGCATTTTGAGGTGTGTGTTGGGTGAATTGCATGTTTTGGATGCTGTTGGGATCAGGAAAAGCATTCTGAGGGATGTCTTGATAGTTTTGCCATCCTCGGAACTCTTCTTCTGCTTGGCCACTTTGGTTGTTATGACTTCTTCCCCGAGTTCTACCACGTCCACTGCTGCATCCCCATTGCATACCTGACATCTTTAAGACAAACATACAAACCGTAGTGATCAAATAACATAAAATGCAAGAATTAAACAATATTAATAACTCATAAAATAACAATTGTGTCATTAATTATTGAACAAAGACTACATGCATACGATGACCAAGTGTACATCCATACAACGAAAAAGTTACATCAATTCAACAAAGACTAGTCATCATCCTCAATTTCATTGTCCTCATCAGAATCTTCATGGTCCACAATGACTTCGTCTTCAATGTATTCATAATCATCATCCCACTCTGCCTCCACACCTCCCTCGTTTGCACCTTCCTCATTAACAACTTCAATGTCTTCCTCGTGACTCAACAAAGTTGCAGGAATTGTGTCATTCACCAGTGTCACGTGAGACACATGTTCCTCTTAGAATACAAATGGTAAAGTGAATTTATTATTCACTTTATGTCTGGGTTTGTTTGGTACAACAACCCACTAGTTAGACTTATCCCTTATTCCATTCGGGTATTTCATGAACACCACTTGCATTGTAGAACTAGCAAATATGAATGGATCATATTTTCTATATCTTCGAGTGGCATTCACCTCTACAAATGGACATAGTTTGGGACAACGTGTTACTCGAGGGGTGTTATCAAACCAATCACATTTGAACAACATACATTGTTTGAGCGGCTCTCCAAGATATTCAATGCGAATAATCTCTTGGAGGATTCCATAATAATCATCCTCATATCCACCTTCCCCACTCCCTTTAATGCGAACGCTACAGTTAAAAGTCTTTTTCCCTTCACACCTTTTCTTTGTGTGAAATAGAAATCCATTAACTCTAAATGCAGACCAAGATGTAACTTTCCTTAAAGGCAATAGAGCCAAGTGGTATATGTGTACTTGGCGTTTGTCATTGAAGATTTGTACAATTTCAACCTACATTAATTTTTATAAACTTGATCAACATGGGAACCATATTGTGTAAGATGTGCTCAGGCAGATGAATATATAACATAAGAGGTAAGTTTATGCTCTTACTGCTTTTTTGAACCACCAAATAAATTGAGCTTCAATTAAGGCATCTATCTCCACGTCTGTTAAAGTGGGATTTTCTTGTAATTGTTGTTGTTTGAATAAACTGTGAGAATGATATTCATCAGCACTAAGTTCCCAATTAAACTTCATTACAATACAAAAAGGCGCATGTTGGACTTACTCGATATAAGGTTGCACTTTATTAGAATTCAACAAAATGTGAAGGTGTGCAGCGTGCAACTCTTCATCAGTTAGGTACCTCTATGTACGACTTCCCACTAGAGTTCCTTGGGTTTGAAAAACTAATAAAGTAGGTTGCATTTGTGGCTCATCATTGTCATCCTCATTACGTCAAGGTTTTGTGCGCATTGAAGGCACATCATTGCCGAACTAATATGAGGAAACCTGCGATGCCTCAAACACCAAGTATGCTTCAGCCATTGATCCCTCAAGATGTGTTTTGTCTCTTAACTTCTTCGTAAGCCATCCAAAGTACCTAAAATAGAACAACTTATATAAGTATTTCAGTACTACTGCTGAATTTAGTGCTCTATGATATTTGGATAACTATTTACCTTTCAAATGGATACATCCATTGATATTGCACTGGACCCCCTAGGTATGCATCTTCTGCCAAGTGTATAGGCAAGTGCTCCATGACATTAAAGAATTCCGATGGGAAAACTCTCTCCAATTTACAAAGTATTATGTTTATATTACATTGCATTTCTTGTAACTTATCAACCCTTAATACTGTTGAGCAAAGATTTTTGAAAAATTCACTTAACTCAATGAGTGGTTCTAATACATCATCTGGAAGGGCACGAAACGCTATTAGCATAAGCATTTGCAAAAACACATGACAATCATAGCTCTTCATGTTTTGAAACTTTGTAGACTTCATATCTACGCAGTTTGCAAAGTTGGAGCAATATCCATCAGGCATTGTTAGTTGCTGCACCCACTCACACACCCCCTTTTGCTTGACCAAAGAAAGGGCGTACATAGCCTTCAGTTTTAGTGTTCGGCCATTAACACCATGTCTGACGTTCAGCTCACTTCGATCACACATCTCCGCCATATCTAGCCTTACCTTAACATCATCTTTTGTTTTACCAGGTGCATCCATGACAGTGTTGATGATGTTATCACAAAAGTTCTTCTCTATGTGCATTACATCCAAATTGTGATGTAATATGTTGGTCTCTCCAATAAGGTAACTCCCAAAGGATGCTTTGCTTTGTCCAATTATGATAATTCTCCTTGATACCCGGGATGATGAAATCTCCATCAGTGGTTACTTTAGAAAGACTCCGAACCTTTTCGTATAGTTCCTCCCCATTTTTTCGGGATGGAGGACCATCGTTAACAACTTTCCCTCTACGAAATGCAGTTCGATTTCTTCGAAATGCATGATGTCTGGGCAAGAATCGACGGTGACAGTCAAACCAGGATGCTTTGCACCCATGTTTCAAATGTGTTGCTTTCAACTTCTCCATACAAACAGGGCAACTTAAAACACCATGAGTGATCCATCCAGATAACATTCCAAGGGTTGGGAAGTCATTTACTGTCCACATTAATGCAGCTCTCATAACGAAGTTTTGCCTCATTGAAATGTCATAAGTTTGAACACCATCTCATAGCATTTTCAACTTATCAATCAAAGGTTGCAAGTACACATCTATTTTGTTCTTTGAATTTGTAGGCCCATGTATAATGCAAGTTAAGAACATATATGGCGTTGTCATGCACATGTCCAGGGCAAGGTTGTAAGGTGTCACAATGACAGGCCAAATTGAATAAGGCCGTGCAGATTGTGCAAATGGGGTAAACCCATCCGCACACAAACCAAGTCTTATACTGCGGGGCTCCGATGCAAAATCTGAGTGTTTACGATCAAAATGTTTCCATGCTTCAGCATCTGAAGGGTGACAAAGAACACCATCCTCATACCTATTGTTATAATGCCACCTCATGTGTTTAGTTGTGCTTCTTAAGGCGTAAAGGCGTTGCAACCTAGGTATAACGGGGAAGTAGAACATTTTCACATATGGTTTTGGTTTTCCATTATCACCTGACTTCTTTGGCTTCCACCTTGGTGCATCACAGAACTTACATTTCTCAACTGCTGAATCCTCCTTAAAGTACAACATACAACCATTGCGGCAACAATTAATGGTTTGTACATCTAAACCCAAACTTCGAATCTTCTTGTTCAACTCTGAGTGATTTCTGGGGACACAATTGTCTGCCGGACAACTCTTATGCATTAATTACATCACCTCGTTCAAGTAATTTTGAGGCATATTATAATCAGATTTGATACTCATCAATATGACCGCATTTGGCAATTCAGTTTGGTTAGAACACCCATCCCATAAAGGTCTCTGCGTAGCTTAAAGCATATTATAGAATGCCTGAGCTTCTGCATCTGCTTGCTCATTGTCACTAACTTCATTAGTAATCATTACATCATTCACCATTACTTTAACATTATCCGCAAATGGTTCAGTATTATCAACATCTATGGGACTTGAAACCATGTTGTCATATAAAGTTCTGTGCGTTGCAACTTCCAACATTGTCATGGGAGGTTGGTTCTACTTCCCCATGAGATGTCTAGTACCAATAACCTTTAACAAAGCCATTTTGGTACAAGTGTAATCTCGCATCATCAGGTTCTCTATAAGCTCTATTCTGGCATTTGGCACAAAGACATCTATAATGTCCATTATTTATGAATTCCACCTGACTTCTTATAAATTGGTCAAACAATTTAACTCCATCTAAAAATTCTTGTCTATACCCTTTTCTACCTGGTAAAAATCTTTTATACATCCACCTCCGATGGGGTGGTCCATCAATATTATCCACTGTACAGCATTACAAATGTATACATTAATTCCTTATTTATAATAATAATGGACATAATGATTACACTTTTCTTCATACATAGTTACAACAATAATTTACATATGATTGTACTACTTCGTCATGCACAATGTTCAATATGCGATGCACAAAAATAAGAAAGTATGACAATTAGGTCAGGATGTAAACCTGTTCGAATGTCTGAAATTGCAGTCCAAACTTGTGACATTCACACCGATAATAACGACATTCACAGCAACAATAACGTATTCTTTCCCCGTTCGCAATATGTTTTCTCTTATGACCCATATCCTTCATATTAATCATCCACACAAATTAAAACTTCAAATATTTACGTTATATATAATAAACGTATTATTATTTGCTCTACGTACATAACAATAAATAATATTTACACATTTACAAAATAATACAATTTCATCATCCAACTTCTAATTATTATCCAACATACCTTCATTTAATTTACTACGTTTTAGGTACAATGTACGAAATAATCTACTAATTACAAATATTATCTAATTAAATTTTGAAATTAATATATTACAAGTACTTGTACAATACTAAATAACAGGTACACATATTATCCAAATAATACATCATAATATTTTACCCTCCCACATTTTCTATATACTAACATACTAATTTTTCTGAATAGTCACTATTAATTGTAACCATCATAAATTCTACGAGTTAGCCACACCAAATATCCACTTCCAATATGAAATTCTCTAAAGTTACAAATTCAAAACTCCCAACAATAAGTTCTAAAAAATAACTTTCAATTAAATTTTTAAATTACATACTAATAATACTCAATAATTACTTTCACATTCACATCAACACAACCACATTTAAAATCCAAAATCTATCAATTATTGAATAAAATTTCCACAACTAACACAAATTACCATATAATTTCTCAATTTCATCAACATATCTACTACAACCTAAACAAACAACGTTTACATATTAAACTTTCATATTCACATCATCACAACTAAATTCAAAACCCATAATCTACAAATAACTCAATAAAATTTCAACAACAAATACAAATTATCACATAATTGTTAAATTCTAACTCAAATTTATCAAATTCATAAAAAAATTTACTACAAATTATATAGACATCACATACTTGAATTTGGAAGAGAAAAGTGGTGGTGGTCGAACTTGGGGTGGCTGGCGGGCTGGGCGGCGGAGGCTTCGCACGGCGACGGCGGGCTGGGCGGCGACGGCGACGGCGGTGCTCTTCTCCTTCTCTCTCTCTCTATGTCGCCCTCTCTCTTTAGTGTGGGGTGCCGAAAATGAGACCCGAAACACGGTTTCTGGGTTTTAAAGATTGTCCGATGGAATATTCTGTTGAACGGTCCGTCGGACCATCATGTCCGACGGAATATCCGACGGAATATTCCATCGGACGAGGAATCTTTTTTAAAAAAATTTCCCCCCTTTTCTGCAGAAAACGGTCAATTTTGACCAGGGAGCAGATGGAATATCAGTCGGATTTCCGTCGGAATTTCGACGGAACAGTCGGATTCCGTCAGAAACTCCAACGGAATATTCATCCGACGAAATATCCGTCTGTCCTTTTTGCTTTTTCGTCCTTCCGTCGCCATGTCCGCCGGCCTATCGGACGGTCTCTTTTTGGGTCGGCATTTTCTGTCGGAAAAACCAGATTTTTTAGTTGTGTGTGAGCTATCAAGTGTTTATGAGTTAGCTATCAAGGTGTGGATGAGTTATGTTGGACCAGTTGAATGAGCTATTGACTATACGTTCATATGTATGGCCATATATGGAGGAACCATTTTCATTTGGGTGACTCAATTATTTGGTAATATCATGACATTCAAGCATGAGCAAAGTGGACTGTGGAACCATTTGGGTCACTTGTTGGTGAGGCATGCTCTCATTTATCTAGGAGTTATATTGTTTCTCTTATTTGTTTAAATTTTTGTAATCGTGCACTCCGCGTTTGTGACCCGTTAAGTTATGAACTCCGGCGTGCATCCGTTAAGCTATTGAAGTATTTCTCTCCATTTTAGGTATCTATTATAAGGCTTTAAGCCTAGGTTTTAATCAGTTTTTAGGCGAAACTCTGTCCGTTTTGCCCCAGGATTTGAGAATCTTATTGAGGTGTGTTAATATACCTACTCTTGGGTACAGTGATGGTTAAAACCCAATGTGGGGATGCCATTTGCAACTTTTTAAGGGATTAATACAGTGTTAAAACCTCTAGATGAGGAAATGCCTTGCGGGGCAATATCTTTGAGGTGAACCAGTATGAGATGAACACTACAATGAGTGTTTATGTATGGTGATAACAATTAGTAGCTTATGGTGTGTTACTTGGCATTATATGTATGGTACAAGTAAGATCAAGCTACCATGTATAGAAATTATCTGGTCTTGACACTAAGATCTTGCATCAGTAGTGCTCCCATTACTTCCTGTAATTGACTTATTTCTACCCTAGTTACCTTGAATGGTTCAGAGGTATCATTTTTTTGCTGCTAACACTCTATTGATTTTTAATGGAGTGTTTATGGAAATTCTCATATGTGGTCTATGGGGACTTCTTCAAACACATTTGAGCAACCTTTCTCATAGGTAATTCAAACCCTGATAATCATAGCCGTTTAATTCTCTGTTCCATAATGGAGCTTATAATGACCCCCAGTATGCATTACTATGTGATTTGCAGTTCCTTCTAAGCATATTTGATCAATTCTACTTACAGTTCAGTCACCACTATGTCCATATTTTTACTGTCATCTACTTTAACTCCTTACTTCTATTTGGGGCACTATTCAATTCATTTATTTCTTGCAAAGCCTTTGGTTGTTTCAGACCCAGTGATCGAACGCCTTTTCAATAATTAAATATATCCATATTGTTCGTGTTTCTATAGCACCGTAACGTCATGCTGGCATACTACTCCATGGTTGTGACTGCATGTCGTTACTCAAGTTATTTTGGTAATCCTTTCTTTACTAGCATAACCTATCTTGTTAATGATAAACAACGATTTATGTTATTTCCATCTGCCGACAGTTTTGAAGTTTATATGCCTACCCAAGACTTCCATTTATTACAAATTGTTTTATTGATGGATGTCATCATGTTCAGTTATAAGACTGACACCATTATCTGGACGTACTGTCCTTTCAAACACCAGATGAATAAAATTTCCCTTCTGGTACTGTTGACCCTTATCTTCGTCATTTTACTCACATACAGATACCGTATGACTTTTCAAAAGCCACTTTGGTAATCTGTTAGATTTCTTCAACTTCAGTGCTTAATACTCCTTCTCAATTTCATAACATCGTTCATTTACTTTACTATTATGACCATCATGAATAAACTGCATGTCTTGTATATGTAGGTTATTTCTATGCCTTGCCTCTTTTATTACGATTCTTCGTTTTTTCATTCATTCAGCTTGCATATCGGTCCTTTCTAACCAATGAAGAAATATCTTTGTAAGAGTTCATGTTGTGGTCATATCTCTTGACATTTTAGATTACCCCCGTCATTTTAATTTACTGAGACCAGTAGGTAGTTGAATGTTTATCTTTTATACACATGCCTCTAGTAGTATTGCTGGAACCATATTCACTGGACATTCAATCTGGTTTGATTGGCAGATCTGGTATCATTATGGGGGTGAACTGACTGTGTACTTACAGGACTAAGATAATTGGTAAGGATCTTAAGGTTAGCTTGAGAGTTAAGGATTGGCTAAACGTGCATTTCTAGGGGCCGATGGAAGAAAAGTCCTATTTACCCCCCTAATTATATTGTGCAAGCAAGTGAATTGTCATGTCAGTAATGTATTGAATATTAGTAATTTGTCAATCACACTCGGTATATCTGTATCTATTTTTACAGTTGGTGGATTTAGAGATGTTTCATCTGAGGACTATCAGGATTGTTTCTCCCCAAAAAACATTGATTTTCATATCAACCTAGTTCTAGGCGCTCAATCCATTTTTAGAGCCTCTATCACATGACCTCCAACAGAGTTCAAGGGACTACACATTTAGGGAAGTGAGTTGTTACAGAAGGGAGTTATTTGATCAAGTGTGCCATTGTGGGAAACCATAGTTTTATGTGTGAAGACGAAAGACAGAATCTTATGGTTGCGTACTACGTGCAGAGAGCTTAACAAAATCATAATCAAAAATAAGTGCCCCCTACCTTACACCAATGATTTATGGGATTAACTGCCAACAATAGATGTCATTTCCAAGAATGATTTAAGGTTCGAATATCACACCTAAACCATGCAACCACAGTTTATCTTTTGCAAGAATACCCGTTTATAGTAATTCTTGTTTGCTTGTCTCATCTTCAAAACTTGATACTATCCAATATTGTTTAATCTCCCTTGCATTTTAAGCCGATGTTTCCTGTTAGCATAATCTTCTATGTCTTTCCAAACCCATTGTTAAATATACAATACATTTTTCGTTCAACCTTATATGGTTGTCAACATTTCCGTGCTCTCGACCTTCACCATCTCTATTTTATGATCTTGAGTTGTAGTTCATTTCGTTGAGAGATGATTCCCTCATCTACCTTACATCTCATTTATTCATAATAATACGCTCGTATAACTTGTTCTGAATTCATAATGTAATTCAACTCTCATTGGTGTGGGTGATTGCGATTGTCATAATCCCCTTACTCTCCTTATTTTGAACTTCAACTCCCACACATATATCTTACATGCTCATAAGTAAACTCTAGCTCTTTTTTGTTCAATCTTATTATTAGACTTGAATTGGTTTCATATGAGCAAAGGCACGTTTCTAATGTCACTTGTTCAATCTATTTACTTATCCATTGGTACTTTACTCGTTCAATCTATTGATCTATCCATTGCATTTTACCGGTTCAATCTATTGATCTATTTATGGTACTTGCAATTCTCACACCTATATCTTATATCCTCATAAGTAAACTTCAGTAATCCTTATTTAATCTTATTATCATACTTGACTTGGCTCCATATGAGCAAATGCATGTTTCCACTATAGCCTATTCAATCCATTTATCTATTCATTAGATCTTGCTTATTCAAGCTATTTATTTATCCATTGTACCTTGTTTATCCAATCTATTTATCTAGTTATTGTATTTTGTTTGGCCACTCCCTCGATTGCATTTATCCTGTCAATGGTATCTAGAAAGTCACCCTGTTGGAACTCTTTTGCTAGCATTTTTTTTTTTTTAAATCATCGGCTAAACTCAAAGGTAACTGGGCTATCTATCTTCTTGGATCACTATGTATTGGATCCTTTATAATCAATATTTATAAGCCACGATTCTTATGGTATTATATTTTAGAATTCATGACACACTTATGTTTATCTTTATTCTAACCCCCCATGTTAATTCCTCCGTTATAAATCTTTTCTAGTCTCATTGTTCACCTCTTTTGTATGCAATGATTTGCTTGGCTAAGAATTTCATCACTCTCATCCCTAACTATGGTCATTTCATTGCCCATTATTGACCGGGAGCAGATCCTTGAGTAGTTTGATAAGGGGAGATCATGTGAGCATTAGGAATATCAGATGAGGAGATTTTGGTAAGGGCATAATCTCAAGCACTGTCTAATTATATTGAAGTGAGCCAGAAGAAACATTGAGTACAAGGTCAGAGCTAACCCAAGCAAGCATTAAGAGAGAAAATTCAAGTACATGTTGAGGTGATACAAGGTTGACAAAAGAGTTGTGCTAGCAAAACAAGGAAATAACCAAAATCTCAGATGGGTTATAAACTATTTCAAAAGGCTTTTCTAATCAAGGTAGTAAGAGACCGACTATCCAAGGGCAATTAGGGACTAGTTACATGGGGCCTTATGATTCATAGAAAGGTTAAATCCTGTAACTTGTTGACTGCACCTATCAGTCGAACTTGAGCACGTATATAATGTGTTTTATAGCTCATAATAGTATTAGAGTACTTATAAGGGTATATAACAGTTTTCATTAGTGGATAAGGTGATGAACCAGTAGTGAGCACCTCCTCACTAGTGACAAGGTTCTTTTCTATCGAAGAGAATATCAATTTTGAATTATAGTAATTGAGTTCATTGCGGCTATTGTATGTGAGAAGTATCCGAATCTACTACTAAAATATGGGATTACCATTAGTCGGAGTACATTGGGAAAATTATACCTCTTTGGAGGGAAGCAATAGGAACCAATGGCCAATGTGTTTTTAAAGCAGCATTGCATACATTTGGCAAGTGTCATAAGTTTCGAGGACGAAACTCTTTAAGAGGGGAAGACTGTAATAACCCGACCCTAACCCATATTTATTTATTTAAATCATATTTATTTATTTAATTAATCATGTTTATTCATTTAATTTATCATGTTTATGGATTTAATCACTCATGGTTATTTGTTGAACCAAATCATGTTTATTAATTCAATTACACTTAATTTGTGTATTTACCAAATTACCTTAGGTCATTTAAATTTTCCGCTTTCATTAATCATATTTAATCATCCCGGTTGGGGATATTTCATTTCGGGCCCATTTTGCAATTTAAGTTTCATTAATTTCTTAATTCAAGTTTTGTTAATTAATTAAATATCGGATGAATCGATAGTAGGCCTCAATAATTATGATTTAAGAAATTATTATTAGTATTATTATTATTATTATTATTGTTATTTTTTAATTATTATTATTATTATCATTATTATTATTATTATAACCTTACAAAAATTTAATTTTGAATTACGCAAAATTGTTATCGCTACGAAGCGTTTTATTCTCAAACCCAACTTATTTCAGCGGGTTTGAAGCCCCAACAAGTTGCCTATTAATCTAACTAATTACTATGGATAAACTTAACTATGATTAGCTTAAAAAGGTGGCTTTACTAGATAAAATTTTAGTCAAGTGTGTTGATTAGTCAAAACACACCCAACTCAATTCAAAGCTCACTTTCTCTCTCCTCTCTCACCTCCCTCATAGTAGCAGCTGGGCGGCACTTCTTAGCTGTTTTTTGCCATTTTTTTGGCCAGCCCTGGTGGTTTCTGACCCCCCCAACATCCTAGTATCTCAAGCTACCATCCTCCATCATCAAAACTACTAAACCTCATCTCCATCTCAACTTATTTGCAATCAAAGTGAGTAATCATGAAATTTAATCTTGTTGGTTTTGATTTTTATTTTAGTTTTGATTCTGGTTTTAATGTTTGTGATCATTGATCATAATGTTTTGATAAGAAATAAGAGTTATTTTGGTGTTGATCATGGTAAAGTTGAGCTTGAATCATGCTAGGGTTTAGGGATGATCATGTTCATGAAAGCTTAAGTTAAAATCATGTTTATGGATTGATTATGATGATTGTGATGATTATTTTGTATTTGATTTTATAACATTTAGTTTTATTTATGATTATGATGAATTTTTTGGTGATTGGAATGATTTCAAGTGAGGATTTATGTGAAAAGGAAAGAGAAAACTAAACTAGTGAAGGCTGGAAATTTTAGGAAAATAGGGCAGATTTCGGGATTAAACTGGTAATGATTGGGGCAAGGAAAATTATGATTTTTGGTGGGTAGATAGTTCAACATGTTAGAGTTGAAATGGCTTTTGAATTGCCTTAATCCAAGGTCTGTGGAAAACGTTATGGTCGTTTTACCAAAACTGTGTAGATTGGACCGAACACTAACACAGTTGTGTTTTGGCCCCATTGTGGGAACCCTATTGTGGGAATCACGTTTTGTTTTGTACATGAAAGTTTTTTGGGACTTCCTAATCTTTTCATATTGGGGTTTTAGGTCCCCATTTGAGGTCTAGGGTGAACGTTATGAATTTGTGAAATGAACTGACTTACTCTTGTGCAAATTGGACTGTTATTGTAATTTTTGTGCAGCATATACTTGGAGGAAAATTTAGAAAATTTTACTGTAGATTTTCCATATTAGTTTCAAATTTTCTATAAGATTTCATGAATTTTAGTTGAGTATTTTGAGTTTGGTGATTTTTGGAAGTATTTTGAGTAATTATGTGAAGAGCAATAATAAAGATTGAGTGAGATTGATAATGCATTCATTTTGTGTATTTGGGCCAGGTAAGGTCATTTAAGGGAGAAATGAATATTCATGGACTTTTATGGAGCTTTTAGCTTGATCAATGAGAAAAAAGAAGACAACTATACGATTTGGAAGGTTGTTTATGAGCTTTGATTTATTTATGGATTTTGCAAAGAAAATACCAAGCTTAGTAAGCTTAATAGCTTCTTTTGTGTTCAATGATCCATTTGGGGTGGAATTCTATATCTAATAGATTTATAAATAAAATATGAGAAGTGGGGAGGGTTGTGACCCAGAAACCATATTTGTCAGACCAAGTTATTGCAGTTTATGCTATTTTGAACTAAGATATATCTCTCTTGGTCTCAAACCTTTATCACTCACTCACTTCAAAATGTATCACATATATTTTTATCAAGCCAATCTAGTGTACTCACTGTTATCTTGAATCAAGTTATACCTCCGCGAGCCTTAAACTCGTACCAGCAACCTATCTCAGAAAAGGTCACAATCACTCCCTCATTTGTCACTATCAAGGCCTTTTCCTTTGTAATCTCATTTATCTTACAGTTATCTATTTTACTTTTATTTGCTTTATATCAAATTTAATTACTTTCACCAATTCAGTTTTAAAGTTATATTAAAATACACGAGTTATATATGCCATATAATTACTCAATTTCTACTACACATATTTTTACTTACTCAATTATGTGAGTAAAGATTATTTTAGGAGCCCTATTGTGGGAATCACGTTTTGTTTTGTACATGAAAGTTTTTTAGGACTTCCTAATCTTTTCATATTAGGGTTTTAGGTCTCCATTTGAGGTCTAGGGTGAACGTTATGAATTTGTGAAGTGAACTGACCTGCTTTGGTGCAAATTAGACTGTTATTGTAATTTTTGTGTAGCATATACTTGGAGAAAAATTAAGAAAATTTTACTGTAGATTGTCCATATTATTTTCAAATTTCCTATAAGATTTCATGAATTTTGGTTGAGTATTTTGAGTTTGGTGATTTTTTGAAGCATTTTGAGTAATTGTGTGAAGAGCAATAATAAAGATTGAGTGAGATTGATAATGCATTCATTTTGTATATTTGGGCCAAGTAAGGTCATTTAAGGGGGAAATGAATATTCATGGACTTTCATGGAGCTTTTAGCTTGATCAATGAGAAAAAAGAAGACAACTATACAATTTGGGAGGTTGTTTATGAGCTTTGACCTGTTTATGGATTTTACAAAGAAAATACCAAGCTTAATGAGTTTAATAGCTTCTTTTGTGTTCAATGATCCATTTGGGGTGGAATTTTATATATCTAATGGATTTATGAATGAAATATGAGAAGTGGGGAGAGTTGTGACCCAGAAACCATATATTATCATACTAAGTTATTGCAGTTTATGCTATTTTGAACTAAGATATATCTCTCTTAGCCTCAAACCTTTATCACTCACTCACTTCAGAATGTATCAAACATATATTTATCGAGTTAATCTAGTGTACTCACTGTTATCTTGAACCAAGGTATATGTCCGCGAGCCTTAAACCCGTACCAGCAACTTATCTCAGAAAAGGCCACAATCACTCCCTCATTTGTCACCATCAAGACCTTTTCCTTTGTAATCTCATGTATCTTACAGTTGTCTATTTTACTTTCATTTACTTTATATCAAATTTAATTACTTGCACCAATTCAGTTTTAAAGTTATATTAAAATACACAAGTTATATATACCATATAATTACTCAATTTCTACTGCACATACTTTTACTTACTCAATCATGACATTTATGAAATAGAGTTGAGGCCTAGTTATCGTTCCCCGTTATGCATAAGTGTTATCAAGTTAGAACATATTTATTAAGTCGGATGGCATTTATGAAATAACTGACTTATATCAAGTCAGATGACATTTTTAAAGACTCAAGGTACTTCCATTGCCTGTATCTTCAGAAAGCAGAACATGTTTATCAAGGTACAACTCTTAATGAGTTTATCAATGAATCAGTTCATACAGTGATTTGTCATTTAACTTGTGACCCCGTCAGTTATCATCTATAGGGCGTCAGCCCATCATTTACCGATGCGGCTTCAGTCCAACTGTTGATCGGATTGGCAGGTGTACACCTAGTACAGATCATATCATTGTAAGGGGTTCACATCCAGATAATAATAAGCAATTCAGTTTCATAATACTCTCTCATTTTCATTGTTATTACGAACTAAATGAATTGCAAAAGCGAGTACCCATTAACAGTGTTTCTATGCTCATTTTACAATACATGAATGTATGTACTGAGTTTTTGCTCACATTTTCAAATTGTTTTCATGTTTTTCATTTTAGGTGATGTATCACATGTTTCTCCTTTTAACAAGCCTTTTTGGAAGTCATAAGATGATCACAGCGGATTCAGCATAGCACGACTGTTGGAATCAACCTCAGGGTTAAGTTGGCTCTATATTCAATATACTTGTATAGTATGGAATGCAACTTAGGACATGGTATAATTAAGTCGATGATATTAAAATTGAACTATTATCGACTTTGGTCTTGAAGTGCTTCAGTTAATAGATTTTGTGATTGTGAACATGAGTTGTAAGATTAAATGGTTTCAATGAGCCTTGCTCTTATCAGGACGGCAGTAGCGCCTTCTATTATTAAGTCTTTCGCTGCAGTTTTCTGTAAATCATGTCGTTAGCATTTTGGGGCCGTTACAAGCCACTCCATTGCAAATTAAGAATTGCTACTTAAATCAAAACTCATCAGTGCACGAAGTAGCTTATCAAACAAGTAAGCATAACTCTCCATAAAATGAAGACCATGAACATGAAAGAGTTGATGCCAAATAGAGTGTATCCATAATATCAGCACAGCACAAGTAAGGGTCCGCTTCAATTTGTCAAACTATTGGGCCCAATTAGAAATCAGATAGATGTACTCATAATTAGCCAGTAAATATGTCATGGGCCTAGAAATGAGCACTCTAGGCAAAATAGTGGGTGTAAAGTCCACAGGTTTGTTAAGTCCAATATGCATATGGGTTTGGTCTAGAACAAAATTCTTAGTGGCAATGTTCTCATATTAAACAAAGTCAAACTTGCAATATTCAAAAAGGAAGTCAGTTTAGATGGGGTCAAAAGAAAAGGATTCATATTTAACACACGGATCCACATCCAAAACCATATTGACATCAAACCCACATAAAAAAGATTCATACTCTATAGAAAGAACATCATCATCAAAGTCCAAAATGATGGATTTAATTTTGTCCTCACATATCTCCTGTGAAATATCCTCCAAATCATCTAAATCACGATGCTGAACTTTAGGTGTGATGCTCATATCTAATTCACTAGCACTCTCAAGATCTTCACCCACCTCACACTCACAAGAGTGATGAAAAGGGGTGGGTGGAATGGAGGAAACTAGGACATCCTCAATAACATCCTTAGGTGAACGACTGTGGGCTGCAAGGTCTTGTGATAAAGACATAGGGAGTTCACTCACTTGTTCTAGGCTATGCAAAGGTAGGTCTTCATTCAAGTTAGGCCCAGCAAGATAAGAGGGCCCAAGATCATCGTAAAGACTAACATCAGGTTCAGGAGATCCTAAACTAGAGTCAGACTCACTGTAATTCTTGCTACTTTGATCAAAACATTGAGAATATTCAGCAATTCTCACCTTCATTATCTCTACCATCGTATTAGTCATTTCATTGATCTTCTTTTCCACATTTGCACATGTAGTATCAACATAAGCACGAAATGGGCAATTATAAGCATCATGATTCAAAGAGTCACAATAGTCCCACAATATAGGAGGCATAGATGATAGAAATGGGTCATATGAGTTCATAAAATAGTCCTGATAGGAAGGATTAGCATGAAAAACGGATTCGCCATGAGTTGGGTATCAAGAATTCTCGTTAGCCTGTTCAAATGCATAGGTATCCCGAGCTAGTTTTTCAAAGAAATCTCAAACTTCATCTTAAGTTTTAGATAATAATCCTCGCACACCTCCAAGATAATTAGATTCAACATAACCCCAACATGCAGAATTTAAACCCACAATGATGACCTTATGAATTTTCCATTTTTGAAAAGCCTGATACAATTGAGCACAATAATCATTAAGTCTCGAAAGATAACTCTAAAAAGGTTCATGCTCATATTGTGGAACATTAAAAACTGGCATGCTTGAAGCTCGTGTTTTTTCAATTTTATGAATTTGTCAGTTTTCTTTTTTTTTTTTGGATTTTCAAGTAATTAATTTTTTTTATGTTTTTTAAGGAAAGAAAATGTATCTAGGACACTATTTACAAACTAATGACTAAAACAAAAAGAAGAGACTCCAATAATGAAGTGAACAAAACAAAATAAACTAACCAAAAAAAAAAACTACGTGACCAAAATAAAAGAAAGACTCAAACATCAAATGGTAACCTAAACAAAAGTAAAAAATAAACACAAACACAAAAGAAGAGCATTTTTTTCTGATTTTTTTCTGTTTTTGCTTCCTACACAAATATTCAAACTGTTAGTCCCCTTTTTTTTAGCAGAAACTAATAACGAAAATTAAATTAAATGGACCATAATGAAAACCAAAATATAAACTCGAATCGAAAATCAAAAAACAAAAGAAAGCCCAACTAAACTAAAATAACTAAAACTAAACTAACGCACACAAAATCGAAAAATCAAACATACGAAACAAAAACGAAATCGACGCAAACGACTCAATGGAACCTAATTTCACAACGACACCCCCGGCAACGGAGCCAAAAACTTGTTGTAATTTCCCATAAGTATACGACTTATCGTTGTAATATTTACAGGTGTCGATCCTCAGTGATGAGATTGTGAATTCATATCTTGCTAAGTACCAATATACCATGAAGTAAGCAACAAGAAACAAAAGCCCAAAGAATAAACATTGGCTTCCATCTAGTTAACTATGACTAATAACCAAAAGACCATAACGAAATGAACATAAATATAACTATGGTTAAAAGCACTGTCTGCTGGATCAACTAATATAAAAATCTAGTGGCAGACATAAACTTTACTAAAATTTCATAAGAATGACCCCATAAAGAAATGAACAAATTAGATAAATGACACTATACTGTAAATGAAATGTCGAAGAAGAGAGAAAGTTACAACCTATTCTTTGCCCTGCCACCATTAGAACAAAGCAAGGAGATGACCAGAAAAGCAAGCCAACTATAGCTGCGTCAAGATAACCACCAGACTCCATTAATGTGTAGTCCCACAAACAAGGACAGCCAACCATGCAACCTCCTTCAATGGCAAAAGTCGAACAGCCCCGAGACCCAGCTCCAAAATAGAGCAAGAAAAAAATGAAATAAGGGAACCATAGGACGGAAATAAGGAGACAATATTTGCATAAACTAACTTAAAGCCAACCCAAGCTTCTTGTAATCTTAATCAAAAGTCACCAACTCTATCAAATTCCGTCATAGCAAAGCTATGGATACAAATTTGAGAGTCTAGAAAGCAACTAGGTCTGAAAGGAGCTGAACTTGAGAATAATAAGAAGCTATTCTACCCTAATCCACTACCTTCCTACTTGCTACTACTCTGCCCTCGTCGACCCCCATTTGAAAACCCCTGAAGAATGCCACCTTCTTCATTGCCCTCAATTATTCCCTGTAACCGTCGCATTTGTGACATTAAATGTGATGACATGGTAAGCAACAGTTAAGAGGAAGAAGATGAAAAATCAGAGATGTTTCTGGGCCTTGAGGAGACACCAGCAGCATTGGAAGAAGAAAGTGAACAGTGCTGCTCTGCTGGGTCTGGGAATAGCAACGAGGAGAAGAAGAGGAGGAGGAGTGGGGGAAAAGAAATCGCATGCCCAAGCATGATTCTTAAGTGAAATGAGGAGCCAGCTCTGGGTCGCAGACTAGGCCGGCCCAAATAGGGAAAAGAAAGAAAAAGAAGAAAAGGAGGAAGGTTGGCGAGGAAATTGGGCTACAAATTTGGGTTTAGTCATTGGGCTTCTATCTTCTCTTTTCTTTGTGTATCCTCCACTTAATCCAGCAGCCCTTTTGATACAAAATTTATCCATTTTCTTTAAATTTTCAAATTCCTACAAAATAAACAAAAAACAACATTAAAATCCTAAATTGATAATTTAGTTTGAGTAATTATTAAATAATAAAATGGTGTAAAATATCATAATTTATGGGTTAACATAATGCCAGCTCTTGATTTTCTTCAATGGGAAAATCAGCTAGTTTTGCTCCCAAAAGAGCACATTCATCAATTATTTCTAAGGCATATTTCCTTTGACAAAGAAACAAGCCCTTCGGTCCACGTGCTATTTCAATACCGAGAAAGTACTTTAGGGACCCTAGATCTTTGATACTGAATCATATATGGAGATAGACTTTAAATTGCTTACAAGTTTCAGGATCATTCCCCGCAAGGAATATCATTGACATAGACTAAAATAGCCTTGAAAACATCTTCCTTGCAATAAGTGAATAGGGAGTAGTTAGTATAGGAGTGAACAAAACCATAATCATATAATTTTGAAGAGAGTTTGGCAAACCATTATCGTGGAGCTTGTCAGAGACCATAAAGAGCTTCTGGAGCTTGCAGACCTTATGTGCACCATTGCAGCTAAAACCTGAAGGCAACTTTATATATACTTCTTCTTCAAGATTGCCATACAGAAAGGCGTTATTAATGTCTAGCTAATGCAATACCCAGCCCTTAGCAACAACTATATCTGAGAAACACCTGACACTTATCATCTTTGCTACTAGTGCAAATGTTTCATTGTAATCAAAACCTTCAACCTAATGGCCTGTTCGAATTACCAATCTTGCTTTGTAGCATTATATGGTGCCGTCTAAGTTATATTTAACCCATTAAACCCATTTGCAGTGGATGGGCTTCTTCCTAGATGGAAGATCTTCAAGTGTCTAGGTTTTTCCAAAGCTTTTATTTCTTTAGCCATTACTTGCTAACACTTAGGCTCTTTCATAACTTCATGAAAAAATTATGGTTCTTCAACTTTTGCAAAAGCTGCAAAATGTTTTTGCATAAGTGGCAAAAAATTTAATACATGCAATATGACTGCGTATGGATAACGTGTGCTTGAGGAACCTTTTAGAAGTGGTGAAGCGACAGAGACATGGTTTTTGTCATCAAGCATTGTAGTAAACAAAGCTATTCAAATGGGCCGATAGCTCCTTGTTGCGTTGGCCTCGCTTGAGCTTGGTTAAGGTGGCCTCACATTGACCAGATCGACCATGGCCCAGTTGCTGACCCAAGGGAAGGGCCTACAATTCTGGTGGTGCTTTGAGCTCTAGCACAAAAGGGTCATCTGAATTGGGCTACTGGCCCAGCGCTGGCAAGTTAGAGGGCCTCCTCCTTTCACCGAAAGCACTTCTCTCGGGCGCCTGGCCAGTTTAGTGTGGGCTTCCGTTGATGGCCTTCCCCTTTTTGCTGACTCCCTCTCATTTTTGTGTTGCCCCAATTCACGTTGGACCACCAAAGCCTCAACCTACTCACTCTCTACTGCAACTGAATTCTCATCAAACATTGCTTCATGATTGAGTCCCAAAAGTTTATTTTCACTTCCTTAGCGTTTCCCGTAGCTCTTGACTCGCTAAAAGGGAAAACTTCTTCATAGAATGTTACATCTAGGCTCTCAAACTCCTCACGGCTATCAAGGATAAATAACCTCCGTCCCTTCATTTCATATAGGTAACCCATAAAGGCACATCTTCTGCTTCGAGATGTAAATTTATCCTTTCCTTTTTTTATGATTATGAGCAAAGCACAAACTACCAAAAACTCTAAGGTGATCATAGCTAGGTTTTTGTTGGAAGAGTATTTCGTAAGGAGTCTTACCATGGTGGATTCTTGTTGGAGTTCTATTGATTAAGTGAGTTGTGGTAAGAACATATTCGCCCCAAAAACATAATGGTAAAGTGGCTTGACACCGAAGTGCTGTAGCTACATTCAACACATGATGGTGTTTTTGCTCCACTCTTTCATTTTGTTGAGGAGTGTCCACGTAGCTAGTTTGATGAATCATTCCTTTTTTGCATAGAAACTCTTCAAAGGCCCTGATTTGAACTCCAACCTATTATCAGTTCTCACGACCTTAACATATTTGTCAAATTGGGTTTTGGCTATGGGGATAAACACTTTCCAAAAATGCCCATCTTTGCTCTTTTGTTTCATCAGGTATAACCACACTACATGACTAGCATCATCAATTATAGTTAAGAAATAATGTGCACCACACAAAGCAGGTACTCTATATGGTGCCGATATATCACAACGCACCATTTCAAATAAATTTTCAACTTTATTCTCACTAATATGAAGTTGAGTTCTAACTTGCTTAGCACAAAAGCGAACATCACAACCCTCTAATTTTTGGCTAAAACAATTAAAAAAAACACCTAAATATTTAAGAAAAGTAGCCATGAATTCACTTCCCGGATGTCCTAAACGTTTATGCCAAAGATTGCCGGTTCTTGCTACATTGACATGTCCTCTTTCTGGTGCCCCTCTAAAATAGTAAATCCCATCTTGTTACTCACCCACTTCAATTAGCATCTTGGACTGTAACATAGAAAAATTATCAAAGAATGTTATAGTACAATTTAATTCTTTGCTAACTCTTGCAACTGAGATGAGATTACGACTAAGCTTTGGCACATAAAGCACTTTACTTAGACCCATCTTTCCTAATGCCACCAAGCCTTGTTTGGTAGCCATTGTTTGATCCCATTAGGAAGGTCGATCACAATAGGGTTTATAACCTTAGGATCCTTTAGCAAATTCAAGTCTCTTGTCATATGTTTTGATGCTCCTCTATCAATCATCCATGGAGGCTCACCTGTCAGTTTTTCATACCCGTTTTTCGAGGTGTGGATGAGACTAATTAACCTTTGCACTTGCTCTGGTGTGAGGCTCGAAATAGTGACTGGGTTCGTATCTGTCGATGTCCTAGCTGGAGCTGATGTAGGCGTGTTTGCCTGAGCTGACACTTGACACGACATGCACTTTTTCTCGACCAACCCCTCTTCCTCAGTTGAAGCCAGCCCGTCTGTCATGTCCTCCACGACTGTCATAGCCGCCGTGCCTACATCCATATGACCTCAGCCCAGGGGGTACCCAATCAGCTTATAACAACTGGCTCCCTCGTGGCCATATTTGCCACAATGCTTGCACGAGCCTTTGTTGACTCTAGTTTGCATTGTCTTGCCAATCACTGCAAACGCTCCCACAGTTTCGAATCTATCGTCTCTACCCAACATCATACTTTTGTGGTGTTGTTCTTGATGAACCATGTTAAATATCTTGTCTAGTGAAGGCAAAGGATCAAGTGCCAAAATTTGCCCCCTGATATTAGAGCAAATTTCATCATTAAGTCCCATCAAGAACTGATGGGCTTTTTCTTCGTCAACCATCTTAATAAGTTTCTCACCACACCACACTTGTATTTGTCACAAGTACACTGAGAAAATCATACTTGATTTTCTAATTTGGTGCAAAATCCCATGAGCTTGGAATAAAATTCAACGACTTCCATTCCTCCTTGTTTGCATTCGGCTAACTTAGTCTTTGGTTGTTGGACTT
>JAKOGI010001360.1:175000-230000 GCA_029747015.1 Carnegiea gigantea
TTATCTGACGAAAGTGGAGGAGCATTCGGTAGTAAATATGTTTTAAATAAAGAAAAATGTTAATTTTATGGTTTTTTAAATAAATAAATATTTATTTTATCTCTTTAGAAACTGAATGATAAATTTGATGCGAGGATAGAGTTTGTATCAGATTGGTAACTATTATTATCTGCTTCAGCTTTAAGTTTTAATTGGAATTATATTTTCAGCGGGGTTTAACGAAAATGCGTTACTTTCCTATATATATGTCACTCTCGATTTGTCACCTATTGCCGCTCTATAATATATATCTTCATATTAAACATTTGATCCGTCACATATTTTCACTCTGACTATGAACATAATCAGAGTGATGTGAAAAGGCAATGACAAAGATTAAAGAGGGAAGAGGCTGTAAACATCAATTTTTGTGGGGCAGAGGGGTCAAATTTGTTTTGTTTTTAATTGGGAGTGTGGTTAGAGACTTACTGTGGCTAAGGGATGGGGTACTTTAAAGGCCATGAGGTGTTTCTTTATATATATATATATATATATATATATATATATATGTATGTATGTATGTATGTATGTATGTATGTATGTATGTATGTATGAATGTATGTATGTATAGGGGTGTGTGTGTCTATATATACATGTCTATGGGTGGGTGGGTGTGCGAGTTTGAGTGTGTGTGTATCTTACGTGTATGTGTATGTACTTGTGCGTGTGTGTAACATACATACATGTATATGCACACACATGTATATGTATGTGTATGTGTATGTGTGTCATATATATATTATATATATATATATATATATATATATATATATAATATATATATATATATATAATATATATGTATATGTGTATGTGTGCATGTGTGTGTATGCATATATATATATATATATATATATATATATATATATATATATATATATATATATATATATTATATATATATATATATATATTATATATATATATATATATATATATATATATATATATATATATATATACGTGTGTGGGTTGGGGGTGAGGGTAAGGGGTTTCGAGGGGGGTTTTTTTTTTGGGTGGGGGGTTTGGGAAGGAGAAAGAAACAAAGCAAATGTACCTTTCATTTTTATTTATCTTTTTAATAGGGGATTGATTTGCAGCATATATTATGTGTCAAACGTAAAAGAGTTTTTTTTTTTTTGGTGTAAAGAGGGGTGTGTTTAAATTGACATAGAAGAACAAAAATGTAATAATGTAAAAGCGACTGATTCTTCATTTTTTTGAGATTGAGATATAATTTGACACATAAAATTGTATTTATTTTAGTCGAATATGCATTGCAATGGTGTGGGTATGTTGAATTGTTAACGATTGATGAAATGTTTCTTTCATTTGTCAAATCCCCAATAAAAAGTGATCGATCTTCTTCAACGAAGTGTGATATTTTATATGTTTGGATATTTGATTTTCACACTATTCATTGGATTGAATTTTTATACAAATGATCTTCATATCTTGTATTAATATTAAATTTTATTTAATTTCATCATTTAAATATCACGTGTATTGGCACAGGCACAAACTAGTGCTTCTAAGTTTGACAATGACTGGCAGTGGGATGGAACAATTGTGTGGCAGTAACTAGTCTTCAAAAACCCAATTTAGCGTAACTTGGAAATGCTAGTAGCCTTCATTTCTTGGATTGTTGACATGGTCAAAAAAAAATTATAACTAGTAGAATTTTCATTTTTTATGGCCCAGATTATGGCACACTTCTTGAAGACATTTTCAGAAAGCAATAAACCTAAGAAAACCGACCCAAGACACATCAGTTAGTCTAAAAGACATGAAGTCAGACTTTTATAGCCAATAAATACCAACTATAGGCTGTTTGATGACAAGGTTTTTTCATCTATTAATGGTATTTGCCATTTAACACCATGGATGATATGTTACAATGGCTTCTAATGATGCCTTTTCTGCTGCAAAAGTCATATAGCCCACAAGAGGTTCTCAAAGGTTTTTCGAGCACCTAGGCCCAAGCTTCACATCATTACCATGTGAACGGTCCACACGGTTAGTAATTTTTGTTCTTATCACACGAAACTGACACAGCCAATGCTCATCAAAGTTATTCCGCACCATGAAATGCAACGCCTTAAACTGGAAGGCATATTTTTAAGGAGTATTGCTATTCCATCACATTTCTTATTCCGAAATAATATTGAGTTAGGACTTCGATATTACTTCATGTGATTGTATTGAAGTAGGATTGTAGATCTTGGATAATATCTTACAGAGATAGTCTTTGCAAAGGTAGAATATGATGCTTCGACTAAAAGTGTGTAATGATAATATTTAGATATGGTTATTGAGAATGAGAGTTCTTCAGCAGATGATGTGCTCTATATGAGTTCAACAGAACACCCTATCCATTCTCTAAACCATACCAGAATTTGTGTTTTTAAACTTCAAAAAAGTCACATCTTTTTTATTTTTCTTGTTTAATTAAGTCAATCTATGTCCAAAACAATCCATTTTTTAAAACAGAATCATGTCAAATTATTTTCAATGCAAACACAGAATTGATGTTTTCTCTCAATTAGTTCCCACCCTTTGTGTTCCTCTAATCAGTTTAAAAGTTTCCACATCAATTTCGTTCTCCCTAATTTATTCCAAGTAATCATCTTTTCAATCTCTCCATCTCCCTCACTCCTGAATCCTGCAGATTAAGATCATTCTCAGTGGTAAGCCAATTTTTTGGCTCATCATCTCTGCCACATCAGCTTACGAGCCAACTTTTCGGCTCACAATCGTCCATCTCTTCAATGCAAGGCTCATAACTTTGGCTCACCAAAAAAAATAATACCCAGGGACCCATTCTACAACGCACATGACTTCTTTTTTAAAATAAAAAGGAAAAACTAATAAAAATTTTTAAGAAAGCAAGAAAATAGGGCTAAGGCCAGCTCAGGGCTCACAAACTTTGCTTAGAACTCTTGCTTTATTTGCTAGTATAGCCTTGAAGGATGCTTAACTTAGACATGAGAAGCTAAGTAAGTACACACACTCTTACAGAGAGAAAGTAGCAAGAGAAGGAGTCTAGGACAATGCCTTGTATATTGCACTTGAATGCTTTCAATGGCTTGGTTACAAATGAGCCCCATTGGAGTTTTATATACACATTCACCTCCTCAACGGACGGTGGAGATCAATTCGATCCTACAGCTATTATTAGTCTTCCAAAATATTCTATACAAATATCCTATAAGTAGAATACTGTGGAACATTCTAGAGAGTAGTCTAGAATATTTTAGTGTAGCCTAGAAGGTTCTAGGACTCTCCACAAGGTCCTAGATACTTTAAAAGCTTCTAGAATAATCTAGATGATTCTAGAGTACTCTAAAAGGTTCTAAAACATTCTAGAACATTCTAGCGTATTTCAGAAGGTTCCAGACTATTTTGAAAGATTCCAGAACATTCTAGATATCTCTGAAAATGCGGCTTGTGACATTCTCTTCCACCCAATCGGGCAACATCCTCGTTGCCTTTGGGTCTTCGTATGCTTGGCCCTTGAGTTGACTCGTCTCCAGGAGGCGTCCTTCTTACTTGGTTAGGTTGATGTGTCGTGCTAACTGCTCGACTCATCGATCATTTGCTTGTTTGTGTCCCATCCTTATTCTGGCACGTTTCCTCCTTTGTGCTAGCTTACCAGGTGATGTCAAGGGTATAACACTCGTAGGTTCTTCATCCCTTTTGAGGGCGGATAGATAGCCTACTCCTTACTCTCCATGAAGCAAAGAGCAGTTAGCACCTTTTCCTTCTCGGTTTCCCATCTCATGGGTGTTGCATGAGTTTTCCCATTGTCTATAATGAACAAGGTGCTAGCATGAGGAACTATGATGGCCTTCGCCTTATTGAGGAAGCCCATTCCTAGATAGAACTTCCGATCATCAAGAGGAGCGATGGTTATGTCGACCTTACCTTTCCATGGTCCGACTTGGATGTTCGCACCTTGAGCAACCCCATGGATTAGAAGGCTCTTCGCATTAACTCCCTTCACATAGCCCTTCTCCTTTTTGTAAGGTAGGCTAATCTCATCAGCAAGTTCTTTCGCCATGTCTACGTTGTCCGTTCCTGTGTCCACCGTTGCTTGAAGTTTCTTACCTCCAACTTCGGTCTCTACATACATGTGGCTACCGGCTTGCTCCCTCACCTTGGATTGGATGGCACTTAGGAGTGATATTGAGGCAATACTTGTTCCCTCTTCATGCCTCTCCTCTTCGATCACAAGCGCAGCAAGTTTCCCACACTTCGAGCACTCAAAAACCCAATGAGGCCCGTTGCACAAGAAGCATGAGTATTTCCTCGGTGTCTCATCCTTTTTGTCTCTCCCTTGTCTTTGAAGATTGTTGGCTTGTCCTGCCTAGGAGACTTGTCTGGTCTCCGTCACTGGCGCTATCATTGTGGTTCTTCTTGCCTCGTAGCTTTGAGGAGTCTCTCTTGAACTCGACTAAGCATTTGGTGCTGGCGACAGCGGAGGCGAGGTCTCGCACCCCACGCCTCTCAAATTCCATGCGGGCCCAATTAATTAGGCTTCCTGCTCCCCCATGCTTGGGATTTCTAAGAGGAACTCTTGGAACTCCTTCATATATTCCAAACTATAACCCTCCTTGTATTGGAGGCATCTTAATTTAGCCTGTGCTTCCCATTCCACATCCTTTGGATAAAATATTTTCTTGAGTCCCCTTTTGAACCCATCCCATGTGTTGATGGGATTGAATCCTCTACGGACGTCGTCACACCTCCAACGCCACCAAACAAGAGCTATGTCTTTAAGAGAGAAGAAAGCATGGTTTACCTTCTGCCTTTCATCGGTCATGTCTACTGCTCCAAAGTAGGCCTTAAACTTCCAAAAGAAGTTGCCAATCTCCCTAGCGTTCCTCGCCCCATTGTAGGTTGGAGTTTGGAGTGCATTCACCTTTACGTTGGCGGACTTTTGACCCGAGCCACCATTGCTCGCATTGGCTACTGCAGCCATGCATACTTTGAGTTGGGTTTCCAAGGCCTCGACCCTTACTTTGTACACCTCAATCTCGGACTTGCAAGCCACCACCTCAGCATTGTAAGTTCGAAGTTTACCATCCTTGGAAGCCTCAGATGCTTAAAGTGCTTGGAGTTCCTTCTTAAAGTCAGCCAGCAGGGAGGTTATAGCCGTTTGTATCTCCCCACAAAGCTCTTCCATGTCCCCCTTGGATGTGAGCTCCTCGATGTGTCTGTCCATGTCATCCACCCTACCTGTTAAGGCCGACATGGTGGTGTTGATCTCCGCAAGTTGTTCTTCGATAAGGCTCATCACGTCCTCGTTCTTATCCTTGCCCTTCTTACCACCTTGCTGAAGGTTGGCATCGGTCATGCTTGAAGCCATGATCTCCTAATTTGAACATCACTTTGATACCAACTGTCACATCTCGGCCTCCTCCCGGGTCGAAAAGTTACCAGAAACTGCTTGAAGGATCGTCGACTGCCCTATAAATCATCACAAGTCTTTTCGGTGCACTTCATCATCGCTCACACGCTGCCCGAGAAACTTTCCAGGAGGTCACCATCCCAAGATTGCTCCCCATTAAGCACGCTTAACTATGGAGTTCTTAAAAGTAGGCTTTTCAAATAAAAAGGTGCACCTTTGGTGATATAAGTAGCTACTTCGATCCTTTTAAGTCACACTTGGAGTGTCACAATCACCCCCACTTGAAACGTACAATATCCTCGTCGTGCCTCACTAACCGATCGACTTACGAGTCCTCTTGATTAACGGTCCACACCCAGTATTTTTGCCCCGCTAGGTGACTGCCCATGGGCTATCCATCCACTAGCGCAGCTCACGATCGCGGGTCGGCTCTGATACCATCTGTCATGAGTTAGTAACTCATTCGAAGTTAGACCCGTGTGGCCTAGCAAACTTTGCTTAGAAACTCTTGCTTTGTTTGCTAGTAAGCCTTAAAGGATACTTAACTTAGACTTGAGAAGCTAAGTAAGCACATACACTCTTAGAGAGAGAAAGTAGAGAGAGAAGGAGTATGGAACAATGCCTTGTATATTGCACTTGAATGCTTTCAATGGCTTGGTTACAAATGAGCTCCCTTGGGGGTTTATATATACATCCACCTCCTCAATGCACGGTGGAGATCAATTCAAACCTATGATTATTATTACTCTTCTAGAATATTTTATACAAATAACCCACAAGTAGAATAGTGTGGAACATTCTAGAGAGTAGTCTAGAATATTCTAGTATAGTCTAGAAGGTTCTAGGACTCTCTACAAGGTCCTAGATATTTTAGAAGCTTCTAGAACAATCTAGATGGTTCTAAATTCTAGAACATTCTAGACCATTCAAGTGTATTCCAGAAGGTTCCAGACCATTCTGGAATATTCCGGAACATTCTAGATCTCTCTGGAAACGCAGCCAATGACACGAAGCGGACGAGCCTCCCGCTGAATAGGCTCTTATACAAACAACTAGGCGTCAACATGATGTTGTCCGCCCGATCCTTCTGCTATTTTATTAAAATATAATTTAATCGCATTATCCTATAAGCAAATTTTTGCAGCTCAAGCAGTAGGGGTGTTCTTAATCAAACATGCAGGCTAGGTTCAATTCTTTCAAAGTAAAACTTCAATTCATGTTTGCAACCTGTTTGTTCCCCTTTTTGTGTTTTTCACCTTTCGTCTAGTTTTTGTTTAACAATTTCTTTTCATTTTCCTTTTTGACCTTTTTTTAATTATATCATAGCAAACTAAAAAATGAATATAAAGTATTGCTCACTGAACATATATCATAACTCATTAAAAATTATAGTGCAACTCATTAAGAAAATATTACATCTCAAAATATAAGAAGAATGTGTAATATATTATATTGTTGGCTCACTCTCTTTGGTTGGGAATAATTAGTATTGCCTATAGAATCATATAGACTATCAAATATATTTTATAACTCACTAAATATCCATCATGAGTCACTAAATAAATATCATAGATCATAGCTCACTATGAAAAATAGTACAACTGACTAAAAATTTTCAAGTATATCATTCTTACGCATTTAAGGAATCCTATATTTTAGTTATCAAAAAGATATATCACAACATTTTATAAGATAAATACAAAGTATTGCTCAAAAAACACGGGCCTAGCTCACCAGAAGTCACAATGTGGCTCATGAAGAAATCTTACGTCAAAATATGAACAAGAATGTGTATGTGCTCACTAAAATTGTGTATTATATGTTTATGTACTCTTTTTTTGTTACAAAAAATTAGTTTTACTTATTAGATCACATTGATCACGAAATATATTTCATAAATCACCAAAGAATTAGTACAGCTCACTAAATATATATCATAGCTCACTTAAAAAAAAAAAAAGAATTGTATAGATAACTAGAGTATAATTTAGTGAGGTTGATATGCACAATAGCATTTTTTTTTTTTTGTACAATGGGACATTTTCATAAGCTATACAATATTTTTACTGATTGAAAACTGAGTATATAAGATAGTTTGGTTTGAGTCCTTATATTCACTAAAAGTATCTATTAGCTCACTAAATATGTGTCCTAATTCACTAAATATTTTAGGAAGCTATATAAAATTTTTAGTAAGCAAAACTAGGTGCATAGTAGTATATTTAAGTGAGCTTGACAATATTTTTAGTATACCGAAATCTAGTTATACAAACTTATGTACAATCAGTTATATGATATATTAACTACCTCACTCTAGCAGACAATTAATAGCCACCTCCTTTCACTCCATGACACCATTATGTTTATACACACTTGGTCCCCTCCAAAAAATAAGTCGTACACTACATATTGTACATATTTTATATTGCGATTCATGACGTTTGGTTTTGTGGTATCCCCCTCCCCCCCCGGAGGCGCAAATTGTGGTTAAGTTATTAATGGTCTTAGGTTCAAGAGCACACAGTATTTTTATTATTTTGAGTGGGTAACTAATATACAGATATGAAATGTACGCTCACCTCAATAGTTTTAGATTTATAGAAATTTTAAATGAAAAGATACTACGTCATTATGCAAGTCATCTTTTTTATTGGGATAAAGAAGACATATAAACAAGTTACTTAGACTACTCATACTTTCAATGTGTAAGATCTAATTTTAGAATTTATAGGTAGTTTAGTAATTTTAATATTTAACGTCGAAGTAATTTATTAATGAATATTTTTCTTCCTCATGGAAGTATCTATGATAAATGCACCCTATATATGCTCTTTTATTGCCTTTAGTTTTAGTCTTTAAGTGTATGGAGACGTGTAGAAGTTGATGTGCATGTGGGTCTGATTAGATCTTCATAGCAATTGTCAAAATTTTCACCGATGATATAATAGGATATTGAATTACAACCTTTTTTATCTGACTTTACACATATTTTGGTTTGTGAGAAGTAAGTTTACGATTTATATGTAGTTTAGCAATGTCAACATTCACCGGCAAAGTAATTGATCAGCATTTTTTTTTTCCAGTCATCTCAACTTGTGCAATGAATGCACTTTTTATTTGATGAGAAATTTACAAGCTGGCCAATCGTTAAATGTGATGCAACCAAGTCATTTTTTTAAACAATTAAGTGTTGCTTTTGGAGGGAAAAATAAGTGGGTTAAATTTCAAATGGGTGATGAATTACTAAACTACCCTTTTCATGAAATTATTAGAGGAAAGAGAAGGAGGTGTGGGAAAGAAGCACTTGGGGCTTTCATGTTTGCTCTGTTTCTCTCCATTCAACCTCAATAAAGCCATCACCTCTCTATCTCGTCTTCATAAAACTGCTGCTCCACCACCTCTCTCAACCTCTCCGCTGCTTATGCGAAAGGAAAGTAATTTCAGGGTGAATTCAGTGATTTTCAACATTAATCTACAAGTGGGTGAGAAGAATCGCACGAGGCGAGGGGTATGGTGGTCCACCTTCAACTTCAGCAACTCCATTAATCATTTCTATACTTCTATAATATTTATGATGAAGATGGAGAGATTATCATAAGGGTGACCAATTCACGTGAATCGGAAGGACTGAAAAGTTCGTAGATAGGTAAACCGCAACAAATAGTTGGGTAAACAGCAAGTATGTCATACTTGGTGGTAAATGGTAGTTATATGTCAATAGAATACGCTTGTTATCATTGTTGTTGTTGTTATGGATGATAATTGACTGGGTATATATGCATATCATGATTTTGTCGATTGTTTACCATGGCACTATGGGTCATTGTTGTGTAATCCAAAATGCACGGAAATGTAGTGAGGGTAGTATACTAGTGTACCATAAAAGTGTGATGTAAGACAACTATTCTGAGAAAAAAAAAAATAGTGGCATGACTAGGTATATAGAATTTTATATGACAATGCAAGTGGGAGTGGATAAGATGTAGGGTAGGCAATAGTGTACTCAGGGGATAAATTAAGAGGTTATAAAAAAAGGGGATCATGTTGTTAAAGGGTGATAAGATGGTGGAAGGCCATCATAGGGATACTTATAAACCAGAGTAACCATAATTGCATTCCATGGTAGACATAATTTAGTAATTAGATAAACCAATGGCTATAGAGGTGAACAATATGAGCCACTTGTGGGAAGTAAATGATACACTGATGTTTGAGTTGATAAAATGGTGTTATCATAATACGTGTAGGGCAAATACAAAGGTATTAGAGAGGTTAATAGGAGTGGTTGTTGTGACGATCACGTGAAATAAATATAGACAGTGTCGTCATAGGCGTTGGAGGATGGAGGAGCGAATTAGTTGTGTATGTGTTATGGGGGAGTGTCAGAAAAAGGTGGTGATGGGAAAGTATGGTACAGCTTGAAGTATGGCATACAAATGTTAATGTGCTAGTTGAGGCGAATATGGATGTGAAAATGATTTCCAATGAAAATGATGAACATGGTTATTTATATAAAGGTGACAATGATGGTTTGAGGAAGACCTATCGCAATCCCCAAGCCGAATTTGATGCAAATTGGTGTCGGTGATGTAGTTCAAGTTGAAAACTTGCTAAATGATTCGTATGTAGCAGGCACAAGTCGAATATGATTCTAGGGTGAAAACCTAATGCTTTATTATATTTTTGATATTTTCAAACACTTGTAACCCCAATCTCATGGGGTGTACTAATTATGTGTCATTATGGTATTTGTTGTTGTAGCAATTTAAGGTGAATGAATATATCACTCTAGAGCCATAATGTCTGGTTGCTGTACAGCCCGTATATGATGAGGTCACATTTTTGCAGGTTCAGTGGTTGCAGACAGCATCATTGTTTACCCAACTACAGTGTCATCTTGTAGGCACTAAAATAGTATGTGCCGTACCAAAATAAAATTAAATTATTTATCTGGTCAGCCCTTTTGATTAATTTAATCAGGCCCAAAAGACTATTAAGTCGAAGGCTAAAAGACTACCAAGTCAAGCCACGACCCCAAGCCCGAACGACTTCCAAGTCAAGGCCAAGTCAAGGCCCAGATAACTCCCAAGTCAAAACTCAAGTCAAAGCCCAAATCGAGACTCAAGACGACTTCTAAGTCAGGTCTCGAACCAAGTTCGAACGACTTTCGAGTCAAGGCGCAATCGAAACAAAGTCAAAGTCAAAGTCCAAGGTCAAAGCCTAAGTCGACCTCCAAGTTAAAGGTCAAATGGCTCCTAAGTCAAGATCCGGTCAAAACTCAAGGCGACTTCTAAGTCAATGTGCAGCTCAAGCCCGGGAGACTCCTAAGCCAAAGTCAAAGTCAAAGTCAAAACAAATAACTTTTAAGTTAAGCGATCTAAGATGAGGCCCACTTGAGGGCTCAAAATCCAAGTCAAAGCCCATATTAACTTTAAAGGGGGAAGGGAAAGTTTTCCTATGAATGGGCCCTTATCCCCCCGATTCAAAGGTTGAAAAATTTAAAGAATCCATCCAATACTCAAATACTCTCTCTTTCAAAGAAGACGACAAGCACATCGAGCACATCGAGCATGTGCTGTCCTCCATTTAAGATCAAAGACTTGCCTTGATTGAAATCAAGCCTTCAAGGCCCTCTCTCAAGCTAAAATTCATTCAAATTCAGCAAGAAAATTGAATAAGAGAATCATACTTATTGTATTCAATACATATTGTGCCCACACATTCAAATCAATACAAAGATTCAATCGTGTATTTGAATTCCTGTCTAATTTATTTTAGACTTAAAATTTGTGTTTACAAATTTAGCACCCGATGGGACATCTCTACCTCTCATCTCTTTCTCCTAAAGATCAAGGCTTTCAAGTCTCAAAAACTTCTTCTTCAAAAAAGATATGGCATAAAGAACATTGCCGCGTAAGCTTCGAAGAAGAAGAGCATGGGATCTCTCTCTTGTACATCCTGTGAAGCTAGCGTCACTTCTAGCAGGCGAGCTCACACAATGAAGACAAGGAGCATGGCAAAAGTTGCTGCGCCAATCGCCACTAGGAAAACAGTGCTGCCCCCATCTAGACCCCAAGGCTTTAAGACACAACAAAAGGCATCGTCTTGGATGGATGAAATGCAAATCCTCCAGCTTCAATCTCCTATCTGTGACATCGAAGATTGCTACAGTAGTAACTCTTCTTTACCCTCACCAAAGGGGGCGCCCTTGTTAGAGAGCTGAGTCCTCCAAAACTGTTGTCATGCCAGCCATGATGGCAAGCTCAACCACCCTAAAAGAGGAGGTGGCTAACATGAACGCCATCCTAGAAAAACTCACCAGGGAGAGCACAGAAAAGGAAGCGTGCATCAAGCTTCAAGAAGAAAAGATTACTAAGCTGACCAAAAAGTTGGAGAAATGATCAGCTCAATCGTCTGCAAATGACTCAGAAAGGGACGACTTAGAAAAAGTGTTAGTACACACTGAGGCTTCTGACAATGAGAAGCAACCAAAGAAAGGCGTTACGCCTAAAAATGTCAAGTCCTTTGGATCAATGACTATTGAACAAATCTAGGACTTGATAACAAATGTAGTTAAGGCACAACTAGGTGAAGGTTCACGTAGAACTCACCTATATACCAAGCCTTGTACTAAGAGGGTTGATGCTCTTCGGATGCCCCACAGTTACCAACCCCTAAGTTCCAACAGTTCGATGGGAAAGGTAACCCAAAATGGCTTGTCGCACATTTCATTGAGACATACAACAATGTTGGGACTGACGCCGACCATCTGGTGAAACAGTTTATCAGGACGTTGAAAGGTACTGCCTTTGATTATTATCCCGACCCAAAGCCTGAGTCCATCGACAGTTGGGAACAAATGGAGTAAGAGTTCCTCAACAGATTCTACAACACTCACCGTACTGTCAGCACGACTGAGCTGACAAACACAAAACAATGGAAAGATGAGTCAGTTTCTGACTATATCAACCGCTGGCACACATTTAGCCTGAAGTGCAAAGATCGGATATATGAAGCTTCTGCCGTTGAAATGTGCCCAAGGTGTGCATTGGGACTTATTGTACATCCTATAAATGAGTAAAGCTAGGACTCTTCAAGAGTTAGTAACCAAAGCACATGACATGGAGGTGATGATAGCTAGTCATCATGGCAACTCCTTCTGTTCTACTGAATCAAAAAAGGACAAAGTTGAGTTAAAGAAGAATGTTAAGGTCTTCAAAAACACGGCCAAAGAAGCTCCACAAGTCAGCCAGTTCGGATTAAGGGAAAGCCTAAGCTAGTGGACAAGAAGAACCCGTCGTTCAACGATGCGACAAGGAAGCATCCCACTTTAAAAGACCTTCAGGAAAAGAAGTACCTATTTCCTGACTCAGATTTATCAGGCATGTTAGGTGATTTTTTCGAGAAGAGTGTCATCCACTTGCTGAGTCGAAACGCCTAGAAGAAGTTGGGAGGACCACCGACCCCAAATACTATCCATAGGATTGTTCAACGGTCTAGGACCGAATCGAACCAGCCTGGACCGAAACCCAAAAAGCGACTAAATAGGGGATCGAGAACCGGACCGGTCTAAATTCGGTCTAAATAGGACCGAACCAGGTAGAACTCGGATCGGACCGAATTTGGGCCAGCCTGGTCCTCTGCCGTTCTGCCTGCCATCCGTGTACCTATTTTAACTTCAAAGTTCAAATAATTTTATTGATGATTACTGCTAATTGATCATAGTAAGCCTGAATACATTTAATTAATCCATGTCAATGTCCAATTTTGTCTTGGTGAATTGAATTGAATCAATTAACTTACCAAATACCAAGTGACCAATTTACCAAATCAATACATCTTCCAAACTAGAAAACTTTAATACATGACCAACTAAACTTAAAAGTTAACTACATAACCAAAGTTTTAAATGCTGAACACATTTTCTCAAAGTGAGTCGAGTGACTCAATCTTCAAACCAATGCTGATGTGAATCCCAAACTTGAAACCGCTGTCATGGACTTGGAGAAGGATTTTCTTGCAAGAGTGTGCTCCTCTCTCAAATGTTCAACTAATTACTCAAGTAATATATGAATAAATAAAAGATCGAGTTAGTAAATATAAAAACCAACAATTAATTTAGGAAAGGAAAATAATGACACTAATATACTAATATAATGTAAAATAAGCACAATTAAAAGAAAATTACCTCAATATTAAATGTTCAAAGTATCACCAACATCAATCACATTATCCTTAAGACTCAATTTTCCAAGATCTAAATAAAACAAAATAAAAAGAACAAAAATTAAAAGTTAGAACATGCAATCATATAAATTAAATTAACAAAATTAAAAAAAGAAATGAAAAATTGAACATTACCGTTATCAAGTTCCCTCAATTCATCAAGGTAGTCATCTACATCTAATCTATTACTTGGCCTAAGCCAATCTTGTGCACATATAAGACTTTGGACCATCTTTTCACAATGAAAGCGAACAAAATTCATAAGTTAACAAAAGATGAATAAGTTATAAATTTATAATATAATGCAAAGAAATACATTAATTAATCAATTACCTTTGGAGTTGATGAAGTTCTAAAAAAATCAAGAGTATGCCCTCATACACTGAATGTCGACTCTGATGCAACCGTAGAAATAGGCAAGGCCAAAACATCACGAGCCATATGGGTAACCACAGGATATCAAGGACCATGTACTTTCCACCATCCCAACACATCATCCCCTACTTCATCCTCTTCAAGTCCCTCATTTAGATACCTTTGCAACTCCGTCTTAATTATTCCTCTTGCTCCATCAGACCCCTTAATTTCTTTCTTAATTGTTGTGTATAAGAGGTAGGTCCACTAGATGCAATGGTCTTCTCAACTTCAGGTAGTGCCCCACTACTTTGCCCACTTTGAGGCGCCAATGGCTTATACAATTGCCAGTATTCATCGAACAAAGTTTCTAATTTCTCTCTCACTTTCAAAACTATAGCACTACCTTGTACATCGCCAAACAAATCACAAAGAGAAACCTCAAGACCTGCCAACTTGTACCTAGGATCAGAGATGGGAACAATATACACCAAAGGGTTTATTTTCCCAGGTGTGCTATAGTACTTATCATATTTCATTAAAGTTTGAGACTCTAGATCTAACATCCTCAATTTCCTCACTTTCTTCATCATTAGCATCAATGGTCTCAACAACTTACTCCAAGTTGTTTAACATAGTATGAATGGCCATAATCTCAAAGAAAAGCAAGTTGGATGTCATATATAAAGTACTAGACAAATGCAAAGTAACATTATAAAAATCCTCCAAAAAGACTAACAAGTGTTTAACTTGTTTCCAATCATTAGAGTTGGGAGGTCTATCTACATCATCATCTTTTCCCAACTCTACATTAGAATAAGGGTCTCTTTTGCTATACTTTGTGAATGCATGCTCATATACCAAAGCAGTGCTAAGCATTTTATAAGTAGAGTTCCATCTAGTGGGACCATCAAGAGACAAAGAAGGCTCGCATTCAATTTTTTTCTGCAGCTACACATTCTTAAAATCTTTGCAATCTGCTAGAAGATTGCCTAATAAACTTTACAGCAGCTCGAACGCGCTTCACTAACTTCCCAACAACCTTTAACCCATCCCATATGACAAAATTAAGTATATGAGCAACACACCTAACATGTATGAATTCTCCACCACAGAGAAGAAAATGACCATGTCACTGAAATTCACCAATAAGGGCATTACAAGCAGTGCTATTGCTCCCAGCATTATCAATAGTAATAGTGTACAACTTAGATGCTAAGCCCCAGTCCTCTAAACATTTTTCAAGAACAAGAGCAATATCATCACCTTTATGACTAGAAATTGTACAAAAATTTAATATTTTTTTATGTAATTTCCAATCATTATCAATAAAGGGGGGGTTATAACCATATAGTTAGTCCTCTGAAGTGAAGTCAATGTGTTTGTTGTCACACACAGACTTTGACATGAATGTATAAAGCATTCTTTTAACTTCACCCTTTCATCCACATAGATGTGATAAATGTCTCTTAAAATGATAATGCGTGAACGCATGTTAAATGAAGGACAATAAACAGACATCATTAGCCTAAATCCCACATTTTCAACAAATCTAAAGGATAACACATCAATTATGATCATTTTGGCTATAGATTCCCTCACCTCATGAGGATTCAATACCCATGACTTCAATCTAGCTTCTCCCTCATTGTTTGGATCCTTTTCAAAAACCAACTGACTTTGTGTCTGTTTGCTTTTGTTGTTCGGGTTTTTAGGGCACTTTGAAAAATGATTTTTCAAGTTCTTCGTACCATTCTTAGTAGACTCGGCCTTATATATTTTACCACAGTAGTTGTATACTGGCCACTCTTTTGCCAATCTCTTTGATCTCTTCGAAATGATCCCAACACTTTGCCCTTTGAGTTGACTCCCTAGCTACTCATTTCTCATTGCTCGTGCTTTTTGTTGCTCTTTCAGTTTGCTGTCCTACGACTTCTTCCTCCTCCACAATTTCAACTTGGTCATTAGGTTGGTGCTCACTTGGATCAGTATCTATGTCAAATGATTCTTCCATTGCCGAACTGCTTCTTTTTTTGGATTTGGAGCTCGACATCTAGCATTCACAAGCAATTAAAATATATATGAGTATATAACAACATATATAGATTATGTTACTTTAAAAAATACAAATATAAAACTTACATTTTGAGAACAAGCTGTAAGAGACTCTGCGATGACTAATCAAATCGAAAATTGAGCTTAAATATCATGCCTGAAAAAATGAAAGGTTCATAAGTCATCATCATTATCATATCAACATCACATTCATCACTCATCATGATTAGTTATCATCATTATCATACTCATCATGACCATTTATCATCAAGATCATATCATCGAAATTATATATATACATATACATATATATATACATATATATATAAGTGTGTGTGCGCGCGTGTGTGTGTGTCCGTGTCTATATATAGATATATAGACATATATATATATATATATAGATATCAGTATATATATATATATAGATAGAGTATTATATAGTACAGTAGATCATATTACAATATAGTAAGTGATACATACCAATATAAAGATAAAGAGACATGATATAAAATATGAGATACACCTCAACACATATATATATAGATATATATATATATATAATATATATATATAGATTATATATATAGATAATATATTTACATACAGACAGTATATACATATATAATATATATCACATATACACACACCACAGAGATAATATATATATATGATAGATGATATTATATATGAGATAGATAGAGATAGAGATAGAGATACACATGGACAATATATATATATATACACACACACATATCATATAGAGACACAGACATATAAGTATAAACATACATATAAATATATATATTATATATATATATATATATATATATATCTATCATAGATATATATTATATATATAGAACACATATATATACATAGATAACATACAGCATACATACATATATATATATATAAATATAATAAATATATATATATCTATATATATATATTAAATTTACTATTATATATATATATGATAAACATACATGCGCCATACATATATAGACATATATATGTGTATATATATATAGATATATAGTATATATAGAATATAATATATATATATATATATAATATATATATATGTAAGTAGATGATAGACACACACACACACACAATATGCATTTGTGTATATGTGTAGTACATATATAATATAGTATATATATATATATTATAGATATTATATAGATATATATATATATATATATATATATATATAGATATAGATATACACGTATATGTATATGTACGTGTGATATATATCATGGATATATACATATTAGTATATTATAGCAGATATATATATTAATTAATAATATATAGACAGGACACATCAATGTGAGTTAAGCTAACGTGGTATAATAATACATATATATTCATTATCATCATAATCATCATGATATTTGTCATCATTGTCATATCACTAAAATCAATATATATATATAATATATATATAGATGATATATATAGTATATATTATTTATATTATAGACATATATATATCTATAATACATATATAATTATCTATATATATATAATAGTATAATATCAATATATATATATATATATATATATGGTGTTAATGTATATCTAAATATTATATATGTATGTATGTATGTAGATATTAAATAATATATATATACGATATCTAGTATCTATATTTAATGTTTGTGATTATCTTAAAATTATTATATACCTATGTATAACTTATCATATACTCATCAGATCATTTATCATCATTACGTTCACTGGACATTAGATCCATATATATAGATATATATATATATATATTATAATATATATATATAGATAATATATATGTATATAATATATATATATATATATTACACATGTGTGTATATATATACAATATATATATATTATATAATCTATAGTATATGTATCATATATATATATAATATACATATCTATGTGCATATATATATACATATATATATTTATTATATAGATATATATACATTATTATATATATATATATCTATATATATATATATATATATAAATACGATATATTATATAGACATACAAATGTGTGTGGTGCGTATAATATAAGATATAGACCACTATCTATATATTTACTATATATATGTATATATAAATTATATATATATAAATATATATATATATAATATATATATATATAGATAATAAATCTATATATATATATATAGATAATAGATATATATATTATATATATATACACACACACACAACATATATATATACATCTACATTATTGTATAATATGTATGGTGTAGTTGTGGTGTATATATATATATATATGTATATATATTAATATAATATAGATCTATATATAATAATATAATATATATTATATATATATATATATTATATATATATATTATATAATATATACACAACACACACATAGATCTACATATATATAATATATAAATATATATAGATCATATTATATATATAATATATAGATCTATATATATATACACGAGATATATATATATATATATATGGTATATCAATGTGATTAAGCTGAATTACGATATAACATTATATCCCTTACCGTCATACTCATCATGATCATTTATCATCCAGTAGCTTATCATATCACTGGAAATATTATATATAATATATCTATATATATAATAGATATAATATCTAAGATATATTATATATTATAATGTGTATATATATGTGTGTGTTTATATATATATATATATGTATGTATATTAATGTGATTAAGCTAAATTAAATATATACATTTATATCACATATCGCCATACTCATCAATCATCATGATCATTTATCATCATTGTCATGTCACTAAAATTTAGCATATAGTAGCTTTCATTAGTTTGGTACATGTGTCATAGCTAACAGCGTGTCACTTGTCAGGGTATGTTATAGGCCCATAGCTAACAAGCCTAACACATAGTTGAACATATGGTGATTCAGTGTGTGATTCGATTCACAGTTTCACATGGGGAATCATTAGTTCATTATCTACCAAGTACCACGACAGCAAATAATTCACAGACACTCAGGCCCAACAAATCATTAGTTTAAGCCATAAGATGATTTGATTCACAGTTACTAAGCCTTCATTACGAATCAAAGATGAGCGATTCAGGCATAAGGCATTCACCAATACAGTAGGCAGTAGCAGAGTTAGTGTAGCACCTTAAATTGATGGAGAGAGAGAGCCGTTGGGAGTTGTGACTGTGTCTGTGGGAGTCTCCGAGAGTCCGAGATGTAGGAGTTACTGTGTTGTCACTGCTGCGCGCCTGTGCGAGTCATCAAGGACTGAGGAGCAGAGAGTGGATTGCCGGCTGCCGATGAGACTGCCGGCCAGGTCCGCCCTGGAGAGTCAAAGAGAGAAAGAAAGTTAGACAGGGCCTACTGTGAGCCTGTGAAGACCGAAGAGGAGGCGAAGGGAACTTAGGGTTAGGGAAAGCCAACGGGACTGCTGAAGAGTAAAGATTAAAGAATGAAGTGCAGCTCTATAACTAGCCTACCCTGAACAAGTGAATGTTAAAAAAATAACCCACTAAATACTAATGCAAACACCAAGTTGGTGTGCCCTGATCTACTAAAGTGAAGCCTAGGCTGAGAAAAATAACCCACTAACTCATTCAAAAGTTAAAAACCCTGGTCCCTAGTAATATAGTTCCTGGTCCACAGTCCGGTCCTTCGGTTCACTTGGTCCAGCCCGGGACCGGACCGAAGACTGAACAAGGCCAGGCCAAGGACCGAAGACTAGACCGAATTCCTCCGGTCAGGACCGGTCCGGTTTTGGACCAAATAATGAACAACATTAACTGTCCATACCATAGGGTCATTAGTCACCCTCTTGCAAAAGTTACACTCAAGGAGCGTATCATGCGATTGGCTAGGGAAGGAAGAATCATCCCAGATTTGGATGAAACAGCAGAAGCTAACCACCTCATAGTGCAAGAGGCTGTGAGTCAGATTCTAAAATAGATCTCACTAAACCACTAGAGGCCTCAGGAGAATACTTCCCAAAAAGTTTCTTTGATAGTATGGTCGTCTGCACGACCTTATGTTTTGAATCTGACGATGATGAGACAAATGAAGAGTTGAGTGTCCCTCTCGAAAGAGATGACAGGGTCTTCACTATCCTAGAAGCTTTACCAGTGCACATGTGTTGGTAGCAGATTTTTCACCTGTCAGAAGAAATGCGAGAATAAATTGTTGCTACTATCCGCCAAGCTGAGTTATACGCTGACAAGCTAAAGAATGCACCACTTACGCACAGTCCTGTCCAATGTGCCACCTATAACATGGTTGTAACATTCATTAATGATGACTTGTTGTTGGATTCTAAACCACACAATCGTCTGTTGTTTGTTACTGTTTACATTCGAGGGCAAATGGTTAATCAAATTCTAGTGGATGGTGGTTCAGTAGTCAACATCATGCCAAAGTCCACTATGAACGACTTGGGTACCACTATTGGAGAGCCGTCCAATAGCCGAATGATGATATAAGGGTTTTCAACCTAGAAGGACATCTTGCGATTGGTATGATCCGCTTAGAGCTAACGATGGGTGACTTGACAACATCGTCAAGTTTTCATGTGATAGACTCCAAGACTTCATACAAGTTGTTGCTTGGACGTCTGGTTACATGAAAACGGGTTGGTAGCATCAATTTTACACCAATGCCTCAAGTACTACTGGGACGGAAAAAAGAAGATAAATGGTGATGTTAAACCATTTACCATGGTTGAATCACACTTTACTGACGCAAAGTTCTTCGAGGAAGATGCTTCGCTAAAGGAAATTATCCCAGCCGCTACATCCTTCATAGGAAAAGGGAGTGTGAAGAATGCTATGGAGATCTGCTTCCCTCCTAAAGAAAGTGGTGATAGCATCATCAAGCCACAACAACAATGGAAAGAAAAGAATGAGAGGACAATTGCAATCTCATCTGTCAAGCAAGACAATGTTATGACAAACCCAGCAGTGCTAGTCTTCTAGTCCATTCGTAAGTTCCGTCGCAAGGCTAGAGAATCACCATTTAGTGAATGTACAAATCCTAAAGACACAACCAATGTTGAATTGCTGGCGCATTCTCAAAGAAAAGGGTGTGCTTCCCGTTCATAAGGCGAACCCAAGTAAATTGACCAAGGCTAGTCTACATAGTTTGTTGATTCTTCTAATGGCTCACTTCAAGAAGAAAGCGACCTGCCAAAGATCCACCAGTGAAGGGTTTGATCCTAAGGCACACAAGTTAATGAAGAGGTCTGGTTACTACTTCAGCTAACCAACATCCTTCGAAGCTAAGCCCTACGGACCTAACAGCACACAAAGGGCCATATAGAGTCAAAGGGGCAGCATTACAATGCCTAAGTTAGCCTTGGTCACGTACCGCCCCAGCCTATAAGGATTGCGGGATGACATAAGGACAAGCAATCCCTCACACAATATATCACAGTCGAGGAGGTTGATAATAATGAGGGTGTAAATGCTAAAAACAATTCGAAAACATCAGTGTTCGACAAGTTACAGCTGTCAACATTACGCCAACACCTTGAAACCTCCGTCTTCCATAGAATGAAGAAGGATGAGTAGCCTAAGCCCTCGGTCTTTACCAGAATCAAGATAGGTGAGATGTCATCAAGCTGACTGCCCTCATAAAATAAGGATTTGGTGTTAAGTCACCTTGGTGAAATAAATGAAGTCCAAAGTTCAATTACTTTACACATGAAGCGTATTTCCACTTTGGATATGAAGGTGGATAACTCGCTGAAAGTAAAGAGGCGCGTCCTAGTTCTCACTGGCCATGGGGTAAGGCCAGTCCACAAGGAAGAACTAAGAAGGAGGAATGAGCTCCTTTCAACTGCATCACAAGTCAAGAGGTCGGCGACTTCCTTTAAGGAAATGCTGGACCCACTCCCGAACAAGAGCCTAAATTGTTCATCACAAAAAAAAAAAACCAAGTCTGCTCCCGAACAAGAGCCTAAACTATTCACCACCAAAAGAAAGTAAGTTCGCTCCTAAATAAGAGCCTAAACTGTTCACACTTTCAAAAAAGTAGCTCCCCAGCAAGAGCCTAAATTATTCACACATTCAAAAAAGAAGGCTCCCAAACAAGAACCTAAACTATTCCTCAAACAAAACAAAATCATTGTACTACTCCTTAACCACAAGAGTATAAACTGTGAATGACAAAACAAATGAAAAAAGGATGGTTTGTTTAACTACGTGATGACTTAATCTTATTGGGAATTGCAAGTACATAGGCAACTTGCTCAGCAAATCATCAAGTGCAGTCAAACACATCATACCCAAAAAAAAGAGAAGAGGGAGGCATGAAAGAAAGGCGATCAAAGACATCAGTTTTCTACCGCCGAGTTGCTCCTTGCTACCCATACCGCTTTTTAGCGTGTACGGTCCCGTTTTAGGCTGCAAAAAGCCTAACGATAGACTACATTCAATGGTTGTTCTTCAAATCTTCATACCACTTTTTAGCATGTACGATCCTGTTTTAGGCCCCAAAAGGCCCAACGGTAAATCGCGTTTGCAAGTGGTTCTTTAAGTTTTCATGTCACTTTGGCATGTACGATCCCGTTTTAGGGCCCAAAGTGCCCAACGATACACCGCATTTGCAAGTGGTTCTTCCAATCTTCATAACACTTTCAGGCATGTTGGTCTCCGTTCTAGGCCTCAAAAGGCCTAACGGCAAATCATTTCGCAAGTAGTTCTTCAAATCTTCGTATCACTTTAAGTGTGCAGCTTTTCGTTCTGGGCCTCAAAAAGCCTAGTGGTAAACCATTTCGCAAGTGGTTTTTCAAGTGCTTTCTCAACCTGTATAAGTGACAACACAAATGCAACAAAAAAGAAAGAATGAAGGGTCTTAGCATATAAAAATAGCACAACTGACAAAAAAATGTGATCTTTCAACAAGTAAGCAAGACGTTACGCAGACAAAAAATGCAACCTTTCAACAAATAGGCACAATGTTGCGACGATAAAAAAAATAAGACCATAAATGAGCACGATGTTGCGACGCCACAAGCAAGCATGAAGGTCTTTCAACATGTACCGTCAATGAAGGCATTAGCTGGCATGAGAAGATCACTCAACATAATGAAATTACTCCTTTGGGCCTATTGTGGCCAAAGTCACCACCTTTTGTCGTCAATAATTGTCCCCCCCCAAAAAAAAGAAAGAAGGACTTCCAAGTATAATATGGAAAGTTGGGTCAAATGGGGTGCAACCAATAATGGAAGATGGATAATTTTCTAAGCCAAAGACCCAAATCTTCTCTTTCTTTGACATGGCCCCACATTTCCTAAATTATAAACCAACATTTTTGAGCCATAACTTTCCCCATATTTTCCTCTATGGACTTCCATTTATTGAAAATGCCCACTTCCCACATCAGATTCAACATCAAATTCCATTATCTTTTCTCCTCAGTCCAACGCCATCATAATTGGAAAAGCATTACTTTTTTTTAATAAGGGCATAAAGTTAGCACCTTTGCCCCTCTAAAGATGGCCTTCACACCCAAACCCAAACTGAAAAACAAAAAAACAAAAACCTCATAAATAGCTTATCTTTCTTTGTTAAAGGTCAAGCATCTCATCAATAAGGGTGGATTTAACAATCCAAAAGAACCCAACTCAAGTATAAACCAACTCATTCAAGCCACCCAAAATTTTTTAACTTCATTCAAGTCATAAATCCAACTCATTCGGTGCACCCAATTGAGGAACCCATCTTAGATCGAAAAAGGTTGAATTTTTATACTAAAAGATTGACTCTTTCACATAAAAAAAGCATGGAACTTTAGTCAACTAAAGGATGTGTAACACTTCCAGCCCCTAGGGCTATGAGCATTACATTTTTCCAACTTCCTACTTAACTTGACAGGGCGAAACGGACAGAGTTTTCCCTAAAAACTAACAATTTCTAGGGTAAAAGCCTTACAATAAACCCCTACAATTAACGGAAGCATAAAACATTCTAAAATAAGCTCAACGACTACACGCTGGAGTTCATAACTCAACGAGCAACTTGCTAGGAGTACATCGAACAATATAGTTGATTAATATAGGAGAAGTGAAAGATACAACTCAATAGCTCACACAACCGGAGTATTGAGGTTTACATCCCAAAATGTAACTGATTTCCACTAAAAGGACAACTGACAAACTAGATGATTGGCTCACATGGCCATACAGAGCGATTCCTAAGATGAATGCACTACATGAACTAGAATACCTATTTACAAACATTTACAATTCTAGGAATACATTACATATAAGACCGTCTTCAATGGGCACACTTGACACCTTGCAAACCAGGGTGAACTCCATCTTGGCATAAGTGACTTGGCTTCTACTTGTCATAATGGAAACCTTGGGAAAAAGAGGAAAGAGTAATGGGATGAGCAACTACACGCTCAGTGAGTATTTATGGACTCTTTAAAACTAAAACCATTGCAAGCAGTAATATCTTTAATAGCCATATATCACGTTTTCATACTTTACTATCATATTAGGCAATCATAGTTCCCAAGGAAGGATCATTATCCATAAACCTCATTCTAACCACTCAAACCCATTTCTAGGTCCCTGAATGACTAAATTCCTTTACCAACAAGCAGTCAAACACATAAGCAAGCAACAAGGCTAAGCACAGAACTTTCTTTCATAGGTTACGTGATATAATTCGTGATTTATGCCTTATCTCTCTAATTCACGCATACGAGATGCTTACACACATGGAGTAGAGATTACGCAAGGAGCTTTCTTTTGCCAAACATGCACATTCAAACTCATATGCTTGATGCACTACAAGGATATGACCATGCTGTACTTGAAATTTCATTCATACTGCACTTAGAATCTTAATCACATGATATGAAAAAAAAAAATCCTTCTTTCTTTTTCTGAAAACACTTTGCTTAGCCTCTTTAGGCTCATAAAAACTCTTTTCTTATCCTCTTGAAGCTCATAAAGCTCTTTTCTTAGCCTCTTTAAGGCTCATATTCTTAAAAGAATCTCTTTTGTATTGGTCCCATAAGGAACCTTAAAAACTTTCTTCCTGAAATACTTAAAAAGGCGAAACGCCGACTGCTTTTCTTACTTATTAGAAAAATACTGTGGGCATAAGATCATCATAATGTGCTGAGTGGGTGAGATTTATTCTCAACCCTAAGTGAGACTATCGCTCACGCTAAGCTCTTCCTCCGGGGATGGTAACCAACTTTTGGACCTTAACCCTTGTCAGGGTCTCTAGGGCTTGCCACTATTGGGATTACTCCTTAGGCTTACGATTCCCCCGTTTAAGCAGGTTCACTCCCATCTTATTGTCCCTAAGTACAATATCTTAGCCAATTTAAAGCGTATGGCCATAACGGCTAATACGTTTACTGCCTCTCACAGTGATATCCCTTTTCATACAACACACTCTCTTTTTATTTAAATTCCCTAAGGATTCCCCGGTTCTAGCAAGTTCACTCCCAAAACTATATTTGTATAGTTAAAATAGACCATCGATTCCTAATAGTTATGGCTACTATTAGTTACAACCGTGAAAACTTTCTTTTTCAAACTCACCCTCACTCGCAAGATGGAACTTAATGATAAAAAAGGGAGGGGGGCTTGCACGTAATACATTCAAACACTTCATAATCAACTCAGCAGGATAAGCCACACATGGCCTCATAATCCACACGATTACAGTCAATCATAACGCAGACTCCCTCATCACATAACACCAACCACGAAGGACCTTAAAACTCTTATTAGTTTAACTTCAAGCCATCCGACTGCCATCTCGATTTTCAATTCTATAACGATAGCATATTATTATGAAAGCCTATAAAGAAATGTGTAAAGGGGCTTGCATATTTACCGAGCAAGCAGCACCATCTGGCGGCGTGCTACATCAAGCATATATAAACAAATACATACATTTCCTTAACTTAAGTACTCGATGAACTGAAATAAACTAGCAAGGCATGAAGGTAGCTTACATTCATAATTCACATTTAGGAAATAAGCATGCCATACTTATGTCATTTTCAAAGCATAATTTCACTTAACTTAATAAGCATCGATTCAAACTTGCTTAGGCCATTTCAGAAGCTACTTCTAAACATGATTTAGCTAACTTAGCAGGCATCAATTCAAAGCAATAAGCATGCCCAATTCGTGTCATTTTTTAAGCATAACTTAGTCGCGTTAAGGCTTACATATTTGTTTTAACTAACCAAGGTTATTATGTCATATTCAAGGTCATTTTAGGCATAAATTAACCATATTAGCATGCATCGACTTAAGGCATTCTTATGTCATTTCAAAGGCCATTTTCAAACTTGAATCAACTAATTTGACATGCATTGGTTCAAAGAATTCTTGGGTTGTTTCGAAGCTGCTTTCAATCATGAATTAGTTAATTTAATGGCCATCGATTCGAAACGTTCTTAGGTTATTTCAAAGCCACTTATAAGCATGGATTAACTAAACTAACGTAAATCGATTCGAAGCCATTTTCAAGCATTAATTAACTAAGCTAACGTATATAGATTCAAGGTATGTTTAGATTATTTCAAAAGCTACCTTTAAGCATAGATCAACTAACTCAACATACATCAGCTTAAAGCACATTTAAGTCGATTCAAAGCTACCCTTAAACATGAATCAATTAGCTTAACATACATTGATTTAAAGCATGCTTAGTCATTACAAAGGCTACTTTTAAACATGAATTAATTAACTTAGCAAGCACCGATTCAAGCATGAGTTAACTAATTCAACATGCATAATCTAGGCCTAAATTCATTTGAACATGTTAAACTGTACATGGACGCATATTCAATCGAACGGAACATTCAGCCAGCCAATGCATGCACAATCTAAGCTTGTATTCCACTGAACTAACATGTATACTCACTCCACAATTTCAGCTAGCCTATTCAACCTCAGCTAATGTGCATCTCATCTTAAGGGTCAAAACATGTCGAAATTAATACTAATTTAGGAGGCGAGAAACACCCACCTGGACTCCCAAGTAACGACCCGTTCTAAGGGCTTTTAGGAACGATTTGGACACTCAAGGACCCGAAAATCTACTTCTTACTTACTGCCCGATATAGACCCGAATCAACCCCCTTTCAAGGCCGGTTCTGCTACTGTTTGAGTTGTTCTGGTAGTCACCGGAGCCACCCTCAAACGTCGTCGGTTGTGGGTATGGTGGCGGTGCATTAGGGTTTCAAACCCTAACCCTCAGCCTCACTCGATCTCTCTCTGTCTCTACCGGTGATGAACGGTTGCCGTTAGCCTCCCATTCGATTTGTCCTTGCTGGCGTCTCATCACCGTGACCGATGTGGTCATGGCTCACTTTCCTCCTCGATCTTTTGATCTCTCTTTCTCTCTCTCTCTCTCTGCCTTCGTCAACGATGAACGGGCTAGTGGTAGAAGAGCTGGCGCCGCCGCCGTCGTGCTTGCCCCTCCTCCACCCCTCTCCTCCTCTTTCTCTCTCTCTTTCTCTGGTGGGCTTCACGGGGGTCCTAGGTAGAGGGGACCCCCACCCCTTGCTCACATGCATTTGGCTGAGAAAGTAAGGGGCTTCGGCCCCCTTATATATATATATATATATATATATATATATATATATATAGTTTTTGGTTCAATTGGTACAACAACTAGGTTCCTGATCCCGAATGCGTTATCGATCAGTCTAAACTTGGGTTGAAAAGTCTCAGAACTGGCATCCTAACTAAATTCGGGAAACGATTAAATAAATCGAATAACGATTTCAAAGGCTTGGGTTAGCATTGATTCGAAAATTTTCTAAATAGTTGACAATAATATTAATAATGTAAATAGCGCTGAAATATTCTTTTTAATAAAATTATCGCTCACACAAGTACATTAATAATAATCTAACTTATATCGTTAATAAAATATGGTTTTACGATGCAAAAAGGCAATATGACCAACTTAACATAAATTAGGGAGCGCGGGCGTTACATTCTTTCCCCCTTAAAAGAATTTCGTCCTCGAAATCCTCAAACTATATTCAATCATACCTAAAATGTACACACACATGACACAATCTATACAATTGCACTATAATCCAAAATCTATTTCTATAATTAGTTGAAAACTGGAAAAAGGCTTATGATATCCAGTCTCCTCCTCATCAATCCTTTTCAAGTGTCTACTCACTCTATTTAGGCGCTAAAGGCAAATCGCATCGAAGAGGGGTGAATGAGTTGGCGTGAAAAACCATATTATGCTTGTTTTTAAAAGGGAAAAAGACCTTTAATTATCTAGACTTAATTTGCATAGGAAAAAACAGTTCTATGCATATGCACCTACGAGTGAGCATCTAAAGGTATGGCAACTGGGACAATGAGATCTTAAAGTCATATACTAGTAGTCTCATTCTAAAACATGAATTCAAGTCACTTTTGGGATCACAATGATTGACATGGAGAATCCTATAACACATTATAATAATAAGAATGTCAAATAGCACGACGTAGCATCATTTAAGTACAATAGTATCGCTTAGTATCGCATAGTATCAGCAACTTAGTATTCTCAGGCCTAGGAATCACAAGCAACATGAAGCCGTCTAATATGCATATAGTAAGCAATTACAAAACGGAAGCATGCACAACTAATATTCCTGTGTTTATACATCAATCACAACTAACTTTTAGGCCTTGCATTCATAGCAACTTAGACAGGGCATGCTAAAGTCATAGGAAGGGGTTAATTTAATCATGTTCATTCTAAAACATGAAGATATTCGGTCAATCTAAGGTTGAATCATTTACTAGAAAGTTAGCACGTCACACTAAGATAGCAGAGACATCAAATTACGCCATATTGGCAATGAAGGGACCTGAAGTAGCATTCGAATTCACATTAACATCACGTAGGGTTTACAACATAGCACAAAGGATTAAGAACCATGAATTGCATGAACTAGCATAATATGTCGATAAGATCAACTTGAGAAGAAGGTGCTAATGTAAGAATGTAAGTTGATGGTTTCGATGGTGGGGAGACTTTCCCTAAAGTCCCCATTTGGGACTGATCGTCTCTTAAGTCATGGATTTATACAAATGAATGGTTATGCTCCTAGACAAATCCTAGGCTTGTGGCTTATGGGCCTACATGCTTCCGTTGCGCTACTCTGATCAACCAAATAAGGGCAAGAATATGTAACGCCGGTTTTTAGGGTCGCCTCATCATACTTCAAATACGGGCATATGTAGTTATTTAGTTATAACATAGAATCAAGGAATTCATGGGATGTAAATAATGACACAAAGGTTATACCATGCTACAAATTACAAGAGTTAAATCATTTGCGTGGTTAGGTCACATGCCAAAACCAACTTAAGTCAAGCAAACACCTAGACGTGCATTTATTACACAATTCATTCATAAAGCACATAACTGTTCAAGAATAGCGAACCTGCATAACTTTTTGAGCCTCAATGGGTATTAGATTGTATACAATGCTATGGTTATGTGTTAAAACATTCAAGCTCCCAGTAGTGTCCCACAAAAAAACATCTGGTTGAGTATAGATGAGTGCAACCCTCCTTTAAAACCTAAGATCAAGTTTATGCCTCGAGGTTTGCCCAAACAGTTTGGAGTTGGCCATCAATCGGCTAACAAGGGCAAGAACAACAGCGTTATTGGTCTTATGGATTTATAGTGAGGTTTTGCAACACATTTTCCTCAAAAAGGTAATTGTGGAGTTTCGATGAACTCTTACTATGAATGAGGGGCTCTATCTTCTACTATGGGGCATTTCGGCTCGCGTACTTGGTGGTAATGCTTAGGAAGAGATTGACAAAGTATGGGCCATTTCCTAGGAGGTGACAGGGTGATAGAGATGGCACAACAATCCCAAAGTCTGCCAGGTTCTTTCTACCTTGTTCTTTCTAGGTGTATTAGGATTTGATATAGCCAGGACACTACCAGTTCCACATAGGGCATTAAGAACATTATGCAGGTGACAACAAGCATCACGGTAGACAATGAGGACAATTTTCATCTAATAATCAAGAGAAATGCGCTACTATTGCTTAATTTCTATCCAAGCATATCGAAATCTCATTTAATTTCTTACAATTCCAAATTCACATATAGGGGGTATTACCTAGTAAGATTTTCAGTATAGAAAGCTGCCTCCAATCGCTTGTAACAAATCATCATTAATACATCTGATAATGCATATACCTTGGCATGTGGGTACTCAAAATTATTTGATTACACACAGAGAGTTAAGCTCGTAGGGTTAACACAAGCATTATTGCAAAGCAAATGCGAGTCTTTGGTTGCAATAATAAGACCCAACCAAACAATTACAAAGGTTTCTAATGTGAAGGCACAACCCTAACTCACTAATCGAAAGACTTTAACTTTCAAGGTCCTTAGGTTTTCAAAAGAAAATAGTTTAACTGCTTCTAACTCTCTCTCTGCCAACCTTTGGGTACATCTGCTCACTCCATTATGGGGCCCGAGGAGTAAATTGTGCTTTAGGGAAAAAGATGAGCTTAGAGTTAAGACTTTTCCAATCATTTGAATTCAAATCATAGGTTCTTTAAACTTTCGATTAAAATCACTAAGGTGCACACATATGACAATATTGATTAAGCTAACACTTAGCTTATCCATGAGAATGCAAGTCATCCGGCTTATACTCTTAGCAATTCGTTCATTCACTCGATTAGTGAGTTCACTCAAGCCGCACCTAACTAGCTAAACGAACTAACATTCACATAAAACTCACATTTGCACACCAAAATAAGCATATATCACATTATTATGAACACATCCCTAGATAACTCACTACAAAAAAAGTGATCTGTAGCAACAGAGACTTAGCAACAAACAAATAAATCTGTTGGTAAAGGTTGGTATTTGCAACAAACATAATTTTATGTTGGAATAGAGATGTTGGGTTCAGGCGCCAAAAAGGAGTCCCAATATTTACAACATAAGGTAGTTGTTCTGATGGTATTCTTTCTGTAGTACCAACATTTTTTTCTAATGAAATTTTCTGTTGGTATTATTAGTTTAATACCAACAGTGTAATGTACATGTATGTTGGTACAGTTATCACAACCAAATTTGCATAAAGATTACGTTTAAGAGACATAGGCTTGTGTCATTACGCGGGAAAACAAGCTGCCAAGCACGAAATAATCACTTGTTATTTCTCAAACCGTTGCTTAAACCTTCAGCGCTTCCCTCTCTAGCCTCCACCCTCAATCTGCTCTCGGCCTCCTCATCGATCGACTGCTCCTTTTCTCATTTTTACTACCAACTGGCTGTTTGATCAAGCAAATCGATCAGAGTCGCCGCCCATTGCTTGGAATCTCCGGTAAGTTTTATCTTTGTCTTCTTTCTTTTATGGGTTTTGATTGCTATTGAAGCCCCTGTAATCGATTCCATTATGCCCCATGCTATATGAAGCATTACAAGTCTGAATGGAGAAGAACTTGTTTGAAGTAGAGAGCTTTGGTTGCAATTCTTGTAATCGATATGGAAAATTCTATTTTGTCATCTGTCAATGCCCAGATTAAAAAGGTCTGTGGTGGTTATTGGAATTTTGATGTTTAGTGTTGTTTCAAGTTGTTTTTTCAAGTTGAAATTGCTGGCGGCCACCACCAATTTAACTGTTGTCTCAATTTTAAGTATTGCCTTCCTGGATGTGTTGGTGTTCATGAATATCGTAAGGAAAAGAGAAGTAAAGAAAGCTTGAGGTTAAGGAGGACTGAAGTGATAGTTGTATTTTTGTCTTGCTATTCTTTCGTGGCAGAACATATAGATAAAGACATTCTAATGTGAAGAATTCGGTGATTTATGTTCAGCACTTGCTTATCTCTGTCCTCATTTGTTTGTGCTGTTTGCTGCTTTGCTGAATGATGAGATCAAATTGACTATTGTAACTAAGAAAAGAATGAATTAGATCACCACTAAAACTTGGGCATTTGATTGGCTCATCTATAGTGCTCTATTTGTACTTTGTTGTTAGTTATTCTTTGCCCATCTATGATGCTCTGTTTAGGTTATCAGATTCTTCCCTCCCATCTTGCCATCTATGATGCTCTATTAAGCTCATCAGAATGAACTCATTTGTTTGTGGGTGTACTGCTTTTTTATTTTTATATATCCTTATTGTTCATGACCCTTCACTGTTAATTATCTTCTTTGATGTTTGAATGTGAAATTAATTTTTGTGTTCCCTTAGCATTTGCTGTACTTAATCACAAATCATTTAAACTGACCTCACCAATTGTCCTAAATTCCTGTAGGAGTGAGCAATTTTCTAGCGGGGGGGCCTGGAGTGAGGGGGTGGGGATTGTGGTGCCAGTTCCAAATGGCTTCTATGGTTTAGATTGGGGAGGGGGGGTTTAGTTTGAAGTGACTAGTTACACTATGCAGTGGGTTCAAACCAATGTAGTGCCTTTTGCGTCCTGCATCAAATACATCACGACTAGGAATGAAGTCCATCCATCTGATCAGATGGCTCATCATAAACTTCCTCATGAGTCATAGCTCCCCCGCATTGGTTAATGTCTACCCATACTTTGCATATACAAGCAACATGTGCTTGTTCATGTGTTGATTTCTAACTTCATGTGCATGAGCTTTGTTTGTTCTTTCATTTTTTTGTTCTATGGGACTGATTACAATCCTTGGATATATAGTTGAAAAATTATTCTATGAGATCCAACTTGTGTGTATGGTGTGTAATTTCTGTGAAACTTTCAAAACAAAACAAAGCTCTGAACTCCCAAACAAAACCCAGAAGCCAGAACCCTCACACACCCTAACCAATTCTTCTTCTTTGTTTTGAACCTTAACTTCTGCAAATTCTTCGACTGCAAATCAATCGACTGCAAATTCTTCAAATCAATCGACTGCAAATTCTTCAAGTTCGTCTTCTTGAATTTCTTCAAGTTCTTCGATCAAGTCTGCAACCTTCAAAACCTAGACCCTAGTTCGTAATTTATTTGTAATTTCATGCTTTGAATGCCTCATGTTATGTTTCTTTTTGCCTATTGTTTTATTCTTTCTTTTATTTTCTTTTGCTCACCTTTACACTGTTTCAGGCTTTGGTTCAAGTAAACAAATTTAGATTGTTCGTTGTATATAGGGCTTGCTAGTTGATTTTGACATGAAATGAAAAAAGTTAGGGGAGAACAATTTCACGGGGTTTGATTAATGTTAACTAGCCCACTACAATTGTCAATTTAAATTGCACATGAAGTTAGGTAGATTTAGCTATAGATTAAATAGGTTGACATTGAGTTGGGTTTAGTTTAAGATTTTGAATACGAAAAAATACATATTCACCCATTTATTAATACATTAGTAGGTCTACCCATTTCCCATTGGAAGCATATATGTTATAAATACTAACTATTTTCTCGGATTTTGTTCTCTGATAAGTGTATTCCCTATGTCCTGAACAAATTCTAAACGTCATAAATACTTTTGTTTAATGTGTTAATGCTTAGTATTGAAAACTCCCTCTACTTCTTATATGTTTTCAATGCTGATGGTTCATAGTCATTGCGAGTTAATTAGCTATATGTCAGTGTTGTATTTTAAGTAACTGCAAACTGTCCCAAAGTAGTGCTGGATTTTCCTTCAATTTATACTTTAATATTTTTTACTATAATTGTTTTTGTAATGTTTGCTACCTTATATCTTAAGAATGAATAATTATTTAAAAATTATGATATGTAGGAAGTTCCCATTATGGATGTGTTTAAGGATAAGAGTTGGGTGAAGTTGAGGCGAATGGATAACGAATATATAGAATATCTAAATGCGTTTCTTGATCATGCATTTTCGACTTCTGCTGTTGATGATAAGATTTCATGCCCATGTATAACATGTGTTAATCGATTTCACCATGAAAGGGAAGTTGTAAGAGTTCACCTTCTTATGAAAGGGATGGATGCTAATTACCGTAAACATGTATGGGTCTATCATGGGGAGCCAATTCTAACTAATAATGATGGCGATGATGACATGCTAGATGATCAATTTAATAATGAGAGTCATGGTTCAATCGAACATGATATACATGATATGATAGGGGACGCTTTTGGATGTCATGATTCTATTAATGATTCCTCAGGCCCTAATGAAGAAACAAAGAGGTTTTTTAAACTAATTGAAGATGCGGGCCAACCCCTGTATCCGGGGCGTGAAGAGTTTAGTAAACTCTCATTTATTGTTGAGATGTATCATCTTAAATGTATGTATAATGTCAGTGAGAGGGCATTTGATTCATTTATAAAACTCTTCAAAAGGGCTCTTCCAAAAGATTCACTATTGCCGAGTTCCTTTAAACAAATGCAAGGCATCATTAAACAATTCGATCTTGGTTACAAAAAGATAGATGCATGTTCTAATGATTGCGTCCTTTTCTGGAAGGATAAGGCTGAACTCACCAAGTGTCCTGAGTGTAATGCTTCTAGATATAAGCTCACAGATGATGGGACGATAATGAAATTAGCTTATGGCAATCCAGTTCCAATAAAGATTTTACGTCACTTTCCCTTAATACCTAGGCTTAAAAGGTTATACATGTCATCTAAGACAGCTCCTTTGATGAGATGGCATGCAGAGGGACATAAAGAGGATGGAAGATTAAGACATCCTGCTGATGCTTATGCTTGGAAGCATTTTGATAATAGGTATACAAAATTTGCTAGTGATCCGCGAAATGTTAGGCTTTGCTTGTCAAGTGACGGATTTAATCCATATGGCAATATGAGCACTCAATATAGTATATGGCCTGTTATATTGATGACTTATAATTTGCCTCCATGGTTGTGCATGAAATAACCATATATGTTCCTTTCATTACTTATACCTAGTCCAAAGTCTCCAGGAAATGATATTGATGTGTTCTTAGAACCTTTAATTGATGAGCTAATAGAACTCTCGGAGCCAGGTGTAGAAACTTATGATGCCTCAAAGGATGAGACTTTTGATTTACAAGCAGCTTTAATGTGCACTACAAGTGATTTCCCTGCATATGGGAATTTGTCAGGTTGGAAAACCAAAGGGAAGTATGCATGTCCATATTGTAATGTCGATACATGCTCCCTTTATTTGAAGAAAAGTAGAAAAATGTGTTATATGGGACATCGTCGTTTTCTTCCAGGCGATCATAAATTTCGGCGTAGTAAAAAGGCTTTTAATGGAGAAACAGAAATGAGACCTCCTCCTAAATTGCTATCTGGAACTGATTTGTTGAATCAAATGGAAGGACTTGATGTCATATTTGGTAAACATCCAGAGACTAAAAAGAAAAATAAAAGAAAGGGGGATGAAGTGATGCCTTGGAGTAAAAAGAGCATATTTTTCAGACTCCCTTATTGGGATCATCTTTTGGTACGTCACAACTTGGATGTTATGCATATAGAAAAAAATATCTCAGAGAGTATACTTGGTACACTTCTGGGCATTGAAGGAAAGACAAAGGATACGTTGTAATCACGTCTTGACCTAAAGGACTTGAATATTTGGGATAAACTCCATCCAGTAGAAGACAGAGGCAAAGTATACATTCCTCCAGCGTGCTTCACATTAAGCAAGAAAGAAAAAGAGGAATTTATTGGTTTGCTTGCTTCTGTGAAAGTGCCTGATGGTTATGCATCAAATATCAGAAGGCGCATTATTGATGGTAAAATTTATGGTTTAAAAAGCCATGACCATCATATTATAATGCAGCAACTACTGCCACTTATTGCAAGGAAAATGAAAGACAAAAATGTGGCGATTGCATTGATTGAGTTAAGCAACTTCTTTAAAGAGCTTTGCTCTAAAGTTGCAACACCTCAAGATGTTGAGAGGTTACAGGACCGTATCATTGTTGCCCTTTGTCGTTTGGAAAGCATTTTTCTGCCTTCCTTCTTTGACATAATGGTACACTTAGTTGTCCATTTGCCATATGAAGCAAAGGTTACGGGCCCAGTCATTTATCATTGGATGTACCATATAGAAAGTTATATACTCAATTTTTAATTTTTACATCCACAGTTTTATATTTACAACTACATATAATAGCCATGTCATGTGATTGTGATTTTCATAGGGACTTGAGGACGTTAAAATTGTTTGTTAGCAATAAAAGCCGTCCAGAGGGGTCAATTGCTGAACGATTCATAGCAAATGAATGTTTGATATTTTGTGCAAGATATTTACCTAGTGTGGAGACTAAGGAGAATAGGTCCTCCAGGAATAACGATGATGGTGATGAAGGTTACAAGGGACTATCTGTGTTCTCCTTAAGATGTCGAGTATTATCCAAAAAGAAAGACATTCGTCCTGACCATTCACTAATTGACTAAGCACATACCTATGTGTTATTTAACTGCGATGAAGTTCAAAGTTATGCAAAGTAAGTACACCTTATTGTTCGATTTGGTATAATAAAATTCCTAAAATTCATTCTAAAATTTAAGATGTGTTCTTATGGTTTCAGAGAGCATTATGAGATTGTTAGTACTGAATGTCAAACTTCAAATGAAAGCATTGGTGAGATTCATAAAAAAGCATTTCCAAAATGGTTTGAACAAAATGTAAGTATCTTAATATACATATGATATTTATATATGCAAACTTTTCATGGTCTATGTATCATAACGAACAAAATCTGTACATTCTCAGGTTCATAGGCATCGTCCTATTGATTGTTCCATGGCTGATGATTTGAAATATCTAAGTGCATTTCCAAGTGAATGGATAAAGATAATGACTAAGATCACCTGTAACGGGTACAGGTGGCGTATTAAAAAGATTGATAAGAGGAGCGAGACGCAAAATTCTGGTGTTCTTGTGAATTCATGCACAGATACAGGAGATATAGCTTATTATGGGATCCTGACTGAAATCATTGAGTTGAGCTACCCTCAAGGAAGAAGTGTTATCTTATTTCGATGTGATTGGGTGCATCCAATTAGAGGTGTAAAGCAAGATGAGTTTGGATTTACTCTTGTTAACATTAAATCACATTGGAAAACAAGCGAACCTTTTGTGTTAGCATCTCAAGCAGTACAAGTCTTTTATGTGCCAGAGTCCAAAGAGAAAAACTGGCATGTAGTAATTGCTACAAAGCCAAGAGATCTTTATGACCTGGAAGATGATGTCATACCAGAAGTGGAAGTTTTACAAGTTGACAACTCGACTTCGATCGATGCAGAAGAATTCGTTGATGTTAGAGAAGATATTGTGGGAGTTACATTGAATGAGCCTTTTGTTGATGCCATTGAAAGGAACAACGATGTGGAGATAGACTCAAATAATAGTAGTGCTGAAAGTGATGAAGATGATGAAACATTATATGATTTTAATTCTGAATAATTTATAGATGTACTTAAATATTTTGGTATTTAGAATGACTTTCTTATTTTTTTCAGCAATCTATTGTGTTATTTCTAAGAACTACTGCTTCATGGGCTTTGTGATGCTGATATAGTAGTACTAAATTTTTTTGTTTTAGATTATGTCTTCCACAGGAAAATTGCCAGGTAAGAAGAGGATGGTTACAAGAGATCAACTTGCGGTAGGTTCTAAATTAATTATAGTTTTATAGTTATCTCAAAGTAATAACGACCTTTTATTTAAGTTACTTATGTTCTAAATTAATGAAGCATATGTTGACGTCTGGGAAAAATCACCTATTAAGTCAAGGAGTAAGACGCAGTCCGAGGTCAAAAGAAGCCTCAACACCTACTTTGTCTCGAGGTACTTCCGTTCGACGTTCTCTCTTCTCACAAGGAATATCCTCTTTGCCACACACTACTACAAGTAAGTTTTTTTTTTTTTTTGTTTAATATAGAATGCAAGTTTTTGTATTATTAAATATGAAAGTAAAACACACATACTCTTAATTATAGAAAATTTCCCACTTTTCTTTCCTACCTTAATATTCCTTTTAACTAGGAGAGTACAAAAGCATAAAAATTAATCAAAGTGATGAGGAAATAGCTATTATTAGATGGTCCATGTTGCTTAATAGTATTGATAAGTCTTAAATTATAAAGCATCTGAAATAGTGTTTATATAGAAGTAATGATGGAGTGTAAATTTTAATTATGTTTATTTCTTCCTATACTCTTAGTGGAAAAACACTTGGCGGGAAGTTTAGAGAAAAGAAGACAATTGGAGACCCCAAACAACAATGTTTTCAGTAGTCAATCTGTGGAGCTCGTAAAGCATGTTGATTCACATGTTAACAATGGTGACAGGAGCTTAGAACCTAGAGACAATGGAGATGTTCCTAGAAGTAAGTCATGTACTTATTGTGCATATGTTACTTTTATGTCTAAGTGCAATTTCTATTTTTTGTAATTATATTTCATTTATTTTCTATAATTATCATATATAACACTCACTTGCTTTTGTGACATCATAGGAGAGGTCAATTCAAACTCATTGGAGCGTGGAGAAAGTGAAGCAAATCATGATATGGGAGGTGAATCATCGACTGAAGGTGGTCAGAACACCACAAGTAGAAGGCGTATACAAGCAACCAAGGAAAAGAATGAGAAGGGTCGTGGACCTAATAAGATAAAGGTTTTGAAGAACTCTGTGTTCGTCGATGTGAACGAACAACTTCAACCTATAGGTTATTCTCAAAGGCAAATGTCTTCCATGATTGGGTGTCTTGCACGAGACCCTAGAAGACTACCACTTGATTGTATTGATTGGAGGAAAATTGAACAAGAGAAAAAAGATTCGATGTGGGCAGAGGTGAAGGTATATATGCTTCAATATATATTACATTGCTTTCAAAGTTAAACCTCTACACTATGATTTTTACACCAAGCCCTCCATGTGTGTGCGGATTTCAAAGTAAAAATATAAACTTTTAAGCCTATTTTAAGTCTTGATTGGTTCTTTGTCTTTGTATTCGTTGTACAGCGTTCATTTCACTTTCCCGAAGGAAATGAGCCTTATGAATGGGCAATGGAGAAAATACATGCGTGTTGGAGAGGCTATAAATGTGAGTTGAAGGTGGCACTATTTGATGGTAGAAGTCATGATGAAGCAATTAGCAAAAGACCAGAACACATACCACTTCAAACATGGGCCAACTTAGTGCAGTTTTGGGAATCAGACAAGGGAAAGGTAATTATGTACTTTAAGAACATTTATAGTTGTAATTATTTTGAAATAATGCAACTGTTGTGATGTGATTTGTCAATTATTCATTTAGGCTAGAACTAAAAGAGGAATTGAAAATCGGGGCAATAACAAAATGTGTCACTATGGAGGGACGAAGACTTTCGCACGTGTACGTGCTGAAGAAGAGGTATTATGCATATCCTATTTATACTATAGCTCACTTTGATTTTAGGTAACTCATTTAGTATTTTATATACATTTTAGGAAAAAGGCAACAAGACAGATAAGCTTACAATATGGTTGAAGACCCATGCACCAAAAAAAGCTACAAAACTTGATGATGCTTCAGCTAGTGCAAAGGTATGAGTGTTTCATTTTATTTAATTTTTTTATTCATCTTATTTCTTTTTACTAATGTGTAACATGACAGGAAGCAATTGAAAATGAGTTATCTCATGTTGAAGAAGATTCATGTGATCATGCTACTCGAAATGAAATTTTCAAAAAAGTTATTGGAGAAGACAAATATGGTTATGCTAAGACCTTTGGCATTGGGGTCAAAGTTCCTCGTTCAACTTCTAAAAGGTGCGCTTTAGAGGAAGAACGAGCTAAAAGAAGGAAAATCGAGCAAGAGCAACAAGAAAGTCAAGAGAAAATTGAACGTTTAGAGAATAAACTTAGATATGTCACCAATTTGGTGAAAGTGCTTTTGAAGCACCAGGTATTCCTATATAAGATATTTTATTATTTGTTGATAAGCTAGACAGAGTGGCCATATATAAAGCTTATATGTGGTATGCTTAGATATTTTATTATTTTTTGATGAGCTAGACATATATAGTGCCTGTTTGCTTATTGTTTAATGTTTGGTATACTCCGGGCGAGTGGCCCGTAGAGTTGTGGACTCCGGCGTGTAGCCGTTGAGCTTGTTTCTATGTTCTTTTATACTTTGACTCGGTGCAGGGAATTAATGTAAGGCTTTATGCCTGGAAAATGGTCAGTTTTTAGGGGAAACTCTGTCCGTTTCACCACAGAATTTAAGTAGGAATATAAGAAATCGTTGATACTTCTAACCCTACGGGTTGGGGGTCTCACAGATGGTATTAGAACAAAGTTCTACGACCATAGGTCACGACCTTAGTCTTGCACTTCATATAGTTTTCTAGGAACGCATTTGTGATTACGTGCTATTGTGTGCAAATGTAGGTTTGGTATGAACATGGAGAGTTTTAACATGCTAAAACTAACTTTATTTTTGTGGATCTGGAGCATTGTCATTGTATTTTTGGCATTCCTTCTTTGTCGTCGAGCTGGATGCCATGATGAACTCATTCTAGTTCTCTTTTCTATGATAAATTTGACGTCATGTTATTAAGGGAGAATGTCATTAGATGATTATAAATATTCTCTATTACCTCTTCTTAAGATTTATGTTTTTGTACTTGTTTAATAGGGAATAACGGAGGATGTTCTTTCTGCATTTGAGGAAGATGAGGATATTGATGATGACAATGAAAAAGGTCATGCATTTGAAGAAGAAAATGGGGAAGAAGTTGATGATCAAGAACAAAATGATGAGTCATAGTTTGAGTTCTCTTATGTGGCTAACTTTTGTCTTGACTTATCTTTTAGGTAAACCAAGTACTGTTTTTGAGTTTGCAGTTATAGTTTGGACTTTAATTTCAATGGAAGCAATTGTTAGAGTTATGTACTTATTTCTTATGAACTTTTAGTGAATGCATAGCACTTTTGAAAACTTTTAAATAACATTGTGCTTTTGTTTGGTTGATTCTTCTATTGTCGATAACTATTATACCTACAAGTTTGATTAGGTGTAGATGTATTCGTTGAAAAAAATAGTTCCCAATTGAATGGATGGACTATTGGCAATAGATGTTTCGAATCATGAGGTGTATGAAAGAACATAATTACCAACAGATTGCAGCTTGATGGAAATTCTTTTTGGCGGTATACAGTAGTACCAACAGATCGTCGTGTTGGAGAAGATTAAAAAGGTGGGAAAAAGAAAGAATTACCAACAGATACAGTACGTTGGTGAATAATTTATGCCGCCAGTTGATTTAGCACCAACAGAAGCATCTGATGGTAACACTTTTCATCACCAACATATTATGTTCTGTTGGTAACGCGATGACATTCACCCACGGATTCATTCTGCTGGTATTAAGGAGCAATCGCAATAGATTGCGATATCTGTTGGTAAAACTAATACCATCACCACTTTTTACCAACAGTCTAGCAACAGACCAATATCTGCTGGTATAAGGTTTTACCAATAGTAAATGTACTTATTGCAACAGAACTATCCATGTTGGTAAAAATCACTTTTTTTGTAGTGACTAAATGAAATGCAAGACTCAGATCACGGCCTGTGGTCACAGGACCTTGCTCTGATACCATCTTGTAACACCCCTGGCCCCTAGGGCTAGGAGCATTATGTTTTCCTAACTTCCTACTTAACTTGACGGGGCGAAACGAACAGAGTTTTCCCTAAAAACTGATCATTTCCAAGCTAAAAGTCTTACAATAAACCCCTGTAATGAACGAAAGCATAAAACATTCTTAAATAAGCTCAACCGCTATACGCCGAAGTTCATCACTCAACGAGCAACGCGCTCGGAGTACATCAAATAATACAGTTCATTAATATAGGAGAAATGAAAGATACAACTCAACGGTTCACACAACCGGAGTACTGGAGTTTACATCCCAAAACCTAACTGATTTCAGCTAAAAATACAACTAACAAAATAAATGGTTGGCTCACATGGCCATATAGAGTGATTCCTAAACTGAATACACTACATGAACTAGAATACCTATTTACAAACATTTATAATTCCAGGAATAAATTACATGACTTCATTAAACATGTAAGACCCCGTTCAATGGGCACACATGACACCTTGGAAGCAACGGTAAACTCCATCTTGCCTTAAGTGACTTGGCTTTTATTTGTCATAATGCAAACCTTGGGAAAAAGGGGAATGAGTAATGGGATGAGCAACCACATGCTCAATGAGTATTCTTAGACTCCTTAAAATCAAAACCGTTGCAGGCAGTAATATCTTTAATAATCACATATCACGTATTTATATTTTACTATCATATTAGCCAATCATAGTCCCTAAGGAAGGATCACCCTCCATAAACATCATTCTAACCATTCAAATCCATTTCTAGGTCCTTGAATGACTAAATTTAACAAGTAGTTAAACACATAAGCAAGCAGCAAGGCTAAGCACAGAACTTTCTTTCATAGGTTACGTGATATAATTCGTGATTTATGCCTTATCTATCTAATTCACTCATACGAGATGCTTAAACACATGGAGTAGAGATTATACAAGGAGCTTTATTTCGCCAAACATGCACATTCAAACTCATATGCTCGATGCAGTATAAGGATATGGCCATGCTATACTTGAAATTTCATTCATACTACACTTAGAATCTTAATCACATGATACGCAAAAAAAATCCTTCTTTTGTTTTCTGAAAACATTTTATTTAGCCTCTTTGGGCTCATTAAAACTCTTTTCTTAGCCTCTTGAGGCTCATAAAGCTCTTTTCTTAGCCTCTTTGAGGCTCATATTCTTAAAAGAATCTCTTTCGTATTGGTCCTATAATGACCGTTAAAAACTTTCTTTCTGAAATACTTAAAAAGGCAAAACACCGACAGCTTTTTTTACTTATTAGGAAAATACTTTGGGTATAAGATCATCATAATGTGCTGATTAGGTGAGATCTATTTTCAACCCCTGGTGAGACTATCGCTCGCCCTAATCTCTTACTCCCGGTATGATAACTAACTTTTGGATCTTAATCCTTGTTAGGGTCTCTAAGGCTTCCCACTATTAGGATTACTTTCTAGGCTAGGGATTCCTCCGTTTAAGTAGGTTCACTCCCATCTTATTGTCTCAAAATACAATATCTTAGCCAATTTAAAGCGTATGGCCACAACAGCTAATAAGTTTGCTACCTCTTACAGCGAAATCCTTTTTCATGCAACACACACTGTTTTATTTAAATTCCTTAGGGATTCCCCCGTTCTAGCGAGTTCACTCCCAAAACTGTAATCATATAGTTAAAATAGGCCATCGATTGCTAATAGTTATGGCTATTATTAGTTACAACCGTGAAAACTTTCTTTTTCAAACTCACCCTCACTCGCAAGATTAAACTTAATAATAAAAAAGGGAAGGGGGTTTGCACATAACACATTCAAACACTTCATAATCAACTTAGCAGAATAAGCCACACATGGCCTCGCAATCCACACGATTGCGGTCAATCACAACCCGGGCTTCCTCGTTACGCAACACCTACCATAAAGGACCTCAAAACTCTCATAAGGTCAACCTCAAGCTATCTGACTACCATCTCGGTTTTCAATTCTATAACTATAGCACATTATCATGAAAGCCAATAAAGAAATGTGCAATAGGGCTTATGACTTACCGAGCAAGCAACACCATCCGGTGGTGCGCTACATCAAGCATATATAAACATATACATACATTTCCTTAACGTAAGTGAAGTACTCGACGAACTAAAATGAATTAGTAGGGCATGAAGCTAGCTTACATTCATAATTCACATTTAGGAAATAAGCATGCCATACTTATGTCATTTTCAAAGCATAATTTCACTTAACTTAACAAGCATCGATTCAAACTTGCTTAGACCGTTTCAGAAGCTGCTTCTAAATATGATTTAGCTAACTTCACAGGCATCAATTTAAAGCAATAAGCATGCCTAATTCGTGTCATTTTTAAAGCATAACTTAGTCCCGTTAAGGCTTATGTATCTGTTTTAACTAACCAAGGTTACTATGTCAATTTCAAGGTCATTTTAGGCATGAATTAACCATATTAGCATGCATCGACTTGAGGCATTCTTATGTCATTTCAAAGGCCATTTTCAAACTTGAATCAACTAACTTGATATGCATCAGTTCGAAGCATTCTTAGGTTGTTTCGAAGCTACTTTCAGTCATGAATTAGTTAATTTAACGGGCATCGATTTGAAACGTTGTTAGGTTATTTCAAAGCCACTTATAGGCATGGATTAACTAAACTAACATATATCAATTCAAAGCCATTTTCAAGCATTAATTAACTAAACTAACATATATCGAGTCAAGGCATGTTTAGATTGTTTCAAATGCTACCTTTAAACATGAATCAACTAACTCAACATACATCGACTTAAAGCACATTTAGGTCGTTTCAAAGCTACCCTTAAACATGAATCAACTAGCTTAACATACATTGATTTAAAGCATGCTTAGTCATTACAAAGGCTACTTTTAAACATGGATCAATTAACTTAGCAAGCACCGATCCAAACATGAGTTAACTAATTCAACACCTATAATCTAGGGCTAAATTTATTCGAACATGTTAAACTATACATGCATGCATATTCAATCGAACGAAACATTCAAACAGCCTATGCATGCATGATCTAAGCTTGTAGTCCACTGAACTAACATGCATACTCACTCCACAATTTCAGCTAGCCTATTCAACCTCAACTAACATGCATCTCATCTTAAGGATTAAAATGTTTCGAAATTAATACTAATTTAGGAGGTGAAAAACACCCAACTGGACTCCAAGCTAAGGACCCGTTCTAAGGGCTTTAGGGAACGATTTGGACACTCAAGGACTCGAAAATCTGCTTCTTACTTGCTGCCCAACATATACCCGAATCAAGCCCCTTTCAGGTCCCGCTCTACGGCTGTTTGTGTTGTTCTGGTGGTCATTGGAACCAGCCTCAAACGTCATTGGTCGTGGTCATGGTCGTGGTCATGGTGGCGGTGCGTTAGGGTTTCAAACCCTAACCCTCAGCCTCACTCGATCTCTCTCTGTCTCTGTCGGTGATGAACGGTTGCCGTCAGCCTCCCTTTTGGTTTGCCCCTGCCGGCGTCTCGTCGTCGTGACCGCCGTGGTTGCAGCTTCCTTTCCTCCTCAATCTCTCGATCTCTCTTTCTCTCTCTATGCCTTCGCCGGTGACGAATGGGCTAGTGGAGGAGGTGCTGGGCTGGCGTGCGCACCGAGGTGGCGCCACCGTTGCGGCTGCCCCTCTCCTCCTCTTTTTCTCTCTATTTCTCTGGTGGGCTTCACGAGGGGGGCTGGGTAGAGAGGACCCCCACCCCTTGCTCGTGTGCGTTTGGCTGAGAAAGTAAGGGGCTTTGGCCCCCCTTTTATATATATATATATTTTGTGGTTCAATGGTACAACAGCTAGGTTCCTGATCCTGAATGCGTTATCGATCAGTGTAAACTTGGGTTAAAAAGCCTCAAAACCGACATCATAACTAAATTCGGGAAACAACTCAATAAATTGAATAACAATTTCAAAGGCTTGGCTTAGCATTAATTCGAAATTTTTCTAAATAGTTGACGATAATATTAATAATATAAATAGCGACGAAATATTCCTTTTAATAAAATTATCGCTCACATAAGTACATCAATAATAATTTAACTTATATCGTTAATAAAATACGATTATACGACGCTAAAAGGCAATATGACCAACTGAACGTAAATTAGGGAATGCGGGTGTTACAGGATGAAAGGAGATGAAAAAGATTGAGAAATTTGGTACCTCACTTGGCCACAAGGATAAAGAAATGGGCAGTGTAAAGATCAAGGCTTCGAGAGAGGTAAAAGTAGAACCCTCACAACGCAGTAGCAGTGGCAGTATAAAGGGTTTCTGGTTCTAGGGCATTTTGGATGCAGAAGCAAAGAAGAGGAAAACGGGTTGTGCATAGAGTTGATCAAGTTGAGGGTCCAGCTAGGTTAAGGGTCAGGTCATGAGGGTCGGCATATAGGATTTTCTCGAGCCTAACCCTGCTCGACCCTCGTGTGGGTCGGCATACCGTTGACCTTGACCCTGACCCTGACCCTGACCCTGACCCTGCGGTACCCTCGGGTCATCGGGTCAGACCCGACCCTTAAACATTCCCTATATAGAAAATGAGATTTTTACTGAGTTTTCTTTTTATTATGAAATTCAGCATTAATCATCTAGTAAACAAAAGGCCAAATGATAATGTAATGTTCTGACATAGTGTATCACAATTACAAACGCTCTAATGCATAATTTAGTGATTAAAACATTTAGTTCACTAGAACGACTATTCTAAATATCAGAGAGAAAGCGTTAGAAGATTTTGAGCTAGTGAGATTTAAAGAGGTGAATAGGGGGAAGCCTAAGAGGGGACGAGAAAGTAGAAAGAGAAAAGATTTTGAACAAATAAAACTCAAAGTATCTTGTTTTGGTTTTAAATGTTTTCAATTTCTTAAAAAAGATAGAGTCAACGGGTTGGGTTAGAGGGTCAAAACATCTACCTAAGCCTGACGCTCATAACAATCGAGTACCCTCAATTGAGGGTTGGTGCAGGTTGGAGACAAAAAAGTCAACTCTGACCCTCATTTTTGAGGGTCGGGTCGAGGCGGGTCGTGCAGGCCTCTAGCCCGTTGATCATTTCACTTGTGCATCATGTAAGTTGTGTGTGCAATCTAAGTGAAATAAAATCGGGCTTCAGGTTAGAGGTGAGCTGGTCCAAACCCACTAGGAAAGGGGAAGAGAAATGAAAAAAAAAAAAAGGAAAGCTGAAGGAGGGCTTGGTCCAGGCCTGCTCGGAAAGGAAAAGAAATGTGCAGCCCACGCAAAAGCAGCCAAAAAAAGAGAAGTGACTCGGGGTCATGTGCGCCTCACATGCCACTTAAGTGAAATAGACTGGGCTCTGGGTTGAGAAAAGAAGTCGGGCTTTGTGAAAGGGAACAAGCCCAACCCACGCGAAAGAAAAAGAAGAAGAAAGAGAACAGAAGGGAACGGGCCCAACCCACGTGAAAGAAAAGAAAGGAATGGAGAAAGAAAATGGGTTGGATCAGCTTGTCGTTGGGCCCTGACTTGAAGGAGAATAGGCCCAATGAAAGGAGAAGGCTAATGTTGATGCTATGATTCGGTTTGCTCTTCCACCATTCCATATAATCCAACCCACTTTTCTCCCAACTCTTTGACAAAAAAATATTATCATTTGTTCAAACTTTGCAAAAAGAATAATAAATTGAAAGTATTCATTGTGAACAAATGATAGATTATAAAACAAAGTCGAGACATTGGTTGCGCTTAAACGGCAAGTCTCGCACGTGACCTAGTCTCGATGAGACAATTTGTAGGCACTAAAATATTTATTTATCGTACAAAAATAAAATAAAATAAATTATCTGGGTCAGCCATTTTAATTAATTTAATCAGGCCCAAAAGACTCTCAAGTCGAAGCCCAAAAGACTATCAAGTCAAAGTGCTAAATGACTCTCAAGTCAAAAACCTAAGAGACTACCAAGTCAAGCCATGACCCCAACCCCGAACGACTTCCAAGTCAAGGCCTGCTCAAGGCCCAAGTGACTTCCAAATCAAAACTCAAGTCAACGCCTAAATCGAGGCTCAAGGCCACGTTTAAGTCAGGTCACGACCTAAGTCCGAATGACTTCCAAGTCAAGATGCGATCGAAACCAAGTCGAAGTCAAAGTCAAAGGTCAAAGTCTAAGTCAACTCCCAACTCAAAGGTCAAATGACTCCCAAGTCAAGATCCGGCCAAAACCCGAGACAACTTCCAAGTCAATGCATGGCCCAAGCCTGAGAGACTCCCAAGTCAAAGTCAAAGTGAAAACAAATGACTTCTGAGTTAAACCAAACCAAGAGGAGGCCCACTTGAAGGCCCAAAACCCAAGTCAAAGCCTATCTTGACTTTCAAGTGGGAGGGAGAAGTTTTCCTATAAATAGGCCCCTAGCCCCCCTTGATTCAAAGGTTGAAAAATTTAAAGAATCCATCCAACACTCAAATACTATCTCTTTTGAGGAAGACAACAAGCACATCGAGCGCGTACCATCCTCCCTTGAAGATCAAAGACTTGCCTTGATTGAGATCAAGCCTTCAAGGCCCTCTTCAATCTAACAAGGAGATTGAATCGGAGGATTGTACTCATTGTATTCAATAGAGATTGTACCTGCACATTCAAATCAATGTAAAGATTCAATCTTGTATCCAAATTCCAGTCTAATTTATTTTAGACTTGAAATTTGTGTTTACACATGTATACCGTGGTAATGCAATGACTACATCTGGTGTACGTATTGGTTATCTTGGATGATATGATGAGTGGGTGGAGATGTGCTTTCTGGACGAGATCTATCATTATCTAAGTGGTGGTCTTCATGCCTACTACCATGGTGCCACTGTGGTGGTTGAATATATAGGACGTGGTTTAGAAGGGGCAGACAGAAAAATGAGCGTACTTGCTAGCAGCAAAATATGATCAATTCCTTAACACTGTTAATCACTCTAAATAAATGAATAATTGGGTACATATGGTAATGAAGTCCACTTAATAATATGAAACAGATTACGCTAGTGAAACTCAGGTCAACCACTACCTACATTAAATAGGTGTAGGTCATGTTTATTCCAACATGTGTAAGAAGCATGTTAAGTTAATAACAAGAGATGTTCACATCATTGAAGATAAACATGACATGAACCTAACGAAGACCATATGCCCATCTCCTAACTATTTAAAGGCAGCATAATGTATTGTTAGTACACGTTATTTCAGAGGTTGGTGCAAGTAGTAATCGTGTGAATGAAATTTTGAATATGAATACGATGACATGGAAGGCCTCAATTGCTATTGTTGTACACTAAAAGGGACATTACAATAAGTTTAATTTGATAAAGTTTATTTATGCGAAGTTAAGAAAAATTCCTTGCTAACCACTCTATACCTTAAGTACTTAAGTATGTGCTCAATGGTTGGCTCCAGCAAGTGTCGTACTTAATATAACTGTATAAATAAGTTGCAATTATGTAGTTGATAGTTAGATTCAACTATAACAAATAATGACACCATTTTTCCTTAACAAGCGAGTAAGACCATACACATTTTACTAAATTTCTATCGTGCCAATACACTATATTCGCTCATTTTTGCCTTCGAATATGGTATTATGTTCCAAAGATAGCCATAGTTCAATGCAACCGAATTTATTGTTCCCTCCTATATTCCATCCCAACGCTGATGGCATCCATCACCTTCATTAATGAGGAAGCAACTACTGCCTTGGCCCTTTCACCTAATATTGGTTAGATGGAGTGATCAAATTTCATCCCCATCGACAACCCAACATTACAATATTTTACGGACTTTCCCATATGATCATGGGACAACTTTGATGGTGTCGCCTGCCCATGGTTGAGCAAGCTCAGGTGTATGCTTCCCTCACCGGTACATGTTATGACGTAAATTTCAACTGTAAGAGAGTTCAATTGTAACTGGACCCAACAACAGCGATGTCGACATTTAGCATGGACTGATTGTAAGTCATTACTATGAGTTCAACAGCTTGGTACAGAAGAAGGCATGCTTGCGATGTTTGATATATAACTCATCCCTGCACTGTCAATCACCCCACTTAGGACATTCTAAATATCTCAATCCGTACCAACACATGAATTTTACGGTTGGAGTGATGACACGTACGTGCACATCCTGCAAAAAGGTGTTATATGAAAAGAGATCACTTTGGAAATTAACCATATTTAACAGGTTGTTACAACGGCCACCATGTTTGTATTTACTAATACATGTGCATACGCAACAATAACCAATTAAACAGACAATCCATCTTCACTAATGATATATTACAGAGCATACTCGATCCCGTATGCCATTTGAACTACCCATACAAAATCATTCATCAATACACATACATAAAACGATGCACATCTACAATCGCCTACTTAATCGTTCAAATAAACTCCGTATACTTGCTTATCATTCATTGCTTATGATAGTGAACATTACACAAGCAGTGGGTGAACAATGATTATGGGTGCAACCACTGCACCTATAAAAAATGGCCTCTTCTTCTTTAGTCCAACAGTACAAAAAGTTTTTATATTGGGTTGTAGTGTGACATAAATGTCAATTTCATAAACTCCATTACCATAATTGTGCATATTACTACACGCCATGCACAAATGGGTTAAAACGTGTGTAATTACTAAAATATGGACCAAATCCTCATCTTTTGCTACTAGTAAGTACGCGTATTCTTGTGTCTACCCTTTCCAAACCATGTCTTATATATTCAACCTCCACAATGTTACCATGGAAGCAGACAAGGATATCATCATTGGGATAATGACAGATCTTCATTCAGGAAGCGCATCTCGACACATTCGTCACGTCCTCCAAGACAGCCAGTACGTACACCAGGTGTAGCCAGTGCGTACCACAATATACATGACACTGTAGTTGGGTAAATGATGATGCTATTTGCAAGCACTGAATCTGTAAGAATGTGGCCTCATCATATATAAGTTGTAGAACAACCAAACATTATGGCTCTAGAGTGACGTATTCATCACCCTCAGCTGCTTCAACAACAAATACCACAATGACACATGATTAGTACAGCCATATCATATTAGAGTTACAAGTTTTTGAAAATACCAAAAATATAATAAAATCATTAGGTTTTCACCTTGGAATCATGTCCGACTTGTGCCTGCCAGATACGAACCATCTAGCAAGCCTTCAACTTGAACTACATCACTGACGTTAATTTACATCAAAATCAAGTTGGAGATTACTATAGGTCCTTCTCAAACCATCATTGTCGTCTTATATAATTAGCAATGTTCATGATTTCCATTGAAAATCAGTCTCACATTCATATTTGCCTCAACTGGCACATTAACATTTGTATGTCATACATCAAGCTGTACCATACTTTGTGTACCTATCATTTTCATCACCATTCTTTGCACCTTCTTTACCCGTATTCCCTCCTTCACTAGCATTCATTTCTTTGACCCTCTTCATAGGTCACTTTCCCATCTCCACCTTTCTCTAACAACCCCCATAACACATACACAACTAATTCCCTCCCCCCTCCCCCCGCTCCTATAACGACACCGTCTACATTTATTTTACATTATCATCACAACAGCCACTCTCTTTAACCTCTCTAATACCTTTGTGTTTGCCCTGCATGTATTATGATAACACCATTTTATCAACTCAAACATCAGTGCATCATTTACTTCCCATAAGTGGCTCACATTATTCCCACCTCTATAGCCATCGGTTTATCTAACTACTAAACTATGTCTACCATAGGATACAATTAAGGGTACCCTTGTTTGTAAGTACCCATATGATAGCCTTTCGCCATCATCATCACCTTTTCACAACATGATCCCCCCTTTTTTTATAACATCTTAATTTATCCTCCCCTCCCCCCCGAGTACACTATTACCTACCCCGCATCTTATCCACTCCCACTTGTATTGCCATGTAAAATTCTATATACCTAGTCATGCCACCATTTTTTTAAGTAAGAATAGCTGTCTTCTACCACACTTTTATAGTACACTACCCTCACTACTTTTCCATGCATTTTGTATTTGCACAACGATGACACCCCTACTACTATGGCAAACAATCAACAAAATCATGACATACATCATACATAATACCCAGTCAATTACCATCCATAGCAATAACAACAATGACAACAAGTATATTCAACTGATATATAACTGTCATTTACCACCAAGTACGACATACCTATTGTTTACCCAACTCCTTATAGCAGTTTACTCATCTACGAACTTTCCAGTCCTTCCGATTCATGTGAATCGGTCACCCTTATCATAATCTCTCTACCTTTATTATAAACATTATAGAAGTATAGAAATGATTGATGGAGTTGAAGGTGGACCACCATGCTCCTTGCTTCATCCAATTCATCTCACCTATTTGTATATTCATGTCCAAAAATCATCAAATTCATCTCGAAATTACTTCACTTTCTCATAAGTAGTGGAGAGGTTGAGAGAGTTGGTGGAGCAACAGTTGTATGAAGATAGGGTAGAGAGGTGACAGCCTTACTGAGGTTGAATGCAGAGAAACACAACAAACATAAAAGCCCCAAATGTTTCCAGTGGCTTCTTTCTCACACCTTCCTCTCTTTCCTCTAATAATTTCATTAAGGGTAGTTTGATAATTCATCTTCCTATTGAAATTTAACTCACTTATTTTTCCCTCCCAAAGCAACACTTAATTGTTGTAAAAAAAAATAACTTGATTGCATAACATTTAATGATTAACCTGCTTGTAAATTTCCCTTATTTGATCTCTTTTTGTTTTGACTTTTGGCTCTTCAGTGTCTATGTAGATGACTAGAAGTCAATGTCAGTGTGATTGCAATTAGACAATGTGAGTGCGATTACAATTAGACACTTGATAGTCACTGTAAAAAATGTTGCCAATTATATTGGCTCGTATTCATTATTTTATAAGTACATACAATTCTTGCAGAAATATTATGCTATGATAGTATAGTGAATTATCTCCTTTTTCTATTAAAATAATAAAGGTATGTGTATACATGCATATTAGGTCTGGAGGAATGGCAATGGAACAACGTCTAACTCATAAAAAATGCCATTACTTTAACAAAAGTTGATGTTAATATTATGGCAGCCCGGTGCACAAGCATTCTGCATTCATGAAGCTCTCAATATATTTATTAATATGTTTTGATAAAAGACAAAAAAGGCAAGTTCTCCAATCTTGTGATGTTTTAATCATATTCTAAAATTGCTATTTACAATTGACATTATTATGGGAATATTGTAATATTCAATCAAAGGCAAGTTTATTTTAACCTTCCATGTATCTTGAGACTATTGAGATGTATCTTGCTTATGGAAAGAATGACAAATCAACCCAAGAGAATCAAATCAGCCCCAAAAATCAGTTAGCCGTTGAAAAGAGATCAAGTAGCCATTATATGCAGATTTTGGACAATCTTCAGTGTCACTAAACTGCAGTTTAAGGCCTTGAACTGAAGCAAGAAATCAGGATGTGTCTAACAGCTACTTTTCTTCTACTTCTCCAAGCCTTGTCTATAAATATACAAGATGCTTGAGAGCTGGAAACACCAAGCAAGAAGAGCATTCATTGACATACTCATACTCTCAATTATTGTACTCATTGAGCTTCAAATTGCTATTACTCTTTACGTTGTTCAAGTAGTGATTAGGTGGGATTATAGAGTTGAAGGGTCAACTCTACCAAGCCTTGTTAAGGGTGTCAACTTGGGTCTTGGAATTTAGAGTAGGTGTACTCTAGAGTTGTAATCATCCCTCTTAATAAAGATTCGGGTTAATCCTAGAGTTTGGGAACTCTAGGCGGGGATTAAGCCTTTTGAGGCCCAACCTCGTTAAAAATCGATTGTGTTTTGTCCCGATTTACTTTTTCGCATTTACATTTCGATTATTTAGTAACCTTGGTTATCACCCCATTCACATCCCTCTAGGGTAATCTCATAGCCTTTGATTCTTCAATTGGTATCAGAGCCAAACCCACTATTTCTTGACTTTACCGTCAAGTGGGAACGATCAAGGCCGCTACCGGAGAAGGCTACTATGATCAAGGTCGTTCTACTGTTAGACCACCTTTATTCAGAGGTACTAAATTTTCATATTGGAAAAATTTGATGCAGATGTTTATTAAAACTGAAGATTATGAATTATGGAACATCGTGACAAAAGGACCATACGTTCCGCAAATCACGATTGATGGAAAGGCCGTTGCAAAAACCGAAGATCAATACACCCAAGAAGACTTTGCAAGGCTATCAAAAAATTGTAAGCTATGCACATATTATATTACAGATTAGATGCTAATGAGTACAATCATATTTGTGCATGTGAATCAGCCAAGGAAATATGGGACAAGCTGGTGGTGGCATATGAAGGGACAAGTCAAGTGAGAGAGACTAAAATCAACATGTTCGTTCACCAATACGAGCTATTCAGAATGCAACCCGACGAAACAGTCAAGGAGATGTTCACAACGTTCACTGATATAACGAGCAATCTTAAGTCCCTTGGCAAAACCTACACCAACGAGGAGATGGTTGGGAAAATACTTCGGTGTCTTCCTAAAAACAAGTGCGGTCCCAAGGTCACTGCAATTGAGGAAGCCCAAAACCTCAAGACACTAGCTTTGGATGATTTGCTAGGAAAACTCCTTACGCACGAGATTCATCTTAAAGAAGATGAAGAGGAAAAAGAAACTCAATTCAAGAAAGGAGTAGCGTTCAAAACTGGAAGTGAAGACGCCATTTCCTCGGAAGAAGAGTCAAGCGAAGAGGATGAAGATACTATGGCAACGATCGCTAAAGGATTGAAGAAATTGTTCAAATCAAAGAAATTTAATCCCAAGAAGTTCTACAAAAAGGGATCATCATCAAGCAAAATCGAGAAGCTCTCAAAAGGTATAAAATTTCTTAACTACAAAAATGATTTGGGTCCTTGCTTTGGATGTGGATTTCCAGGACATATTATGAAAGACTGTCCAGTTTTGCAAATGAAAGCCGAAAAGCGTAAACAAAAAGCCAAGAAGGAATTCAAGAGAGCCTTGATTGCCGCATGGAGTGATAGTGACTCCAGTGACAGTGACCAAGAAGAAGAAATGGCAAAGCCATGCCTTATGGCGAATGACGTTCAAGAAATCGAATCTGAAAACTTGGATGAGCTAGACTATTCTGACCTTCTTGAATATTCGAAGGATAAATTAGCTCAAGCTTTAATCCAATGCATTCGGTGTGAACAAGAATATTTGTCCAAGATA